>VZRS01012941.1:71721-159115 GCA_013398055.1 Ifrita kowaldi | reverse complement strand
CTTCTCTTCTCTTCTCTTCTCTTCTCTTCTCTTCTCTTCTCTTCTCTTCTCTTCTCTTCTCTTCTCTGTTTAAGGTGTTTATCAACTCACTTTACCCTTCCAGTTCTCTCCCCCATCCTACTGGACAGGGAAAGAAAAGTGGCTATGTAGTTCTTAGCTGCCTGCTGGAATTAACTTGGAATATCCGCTCAGTGGCTGAGTCTTTATAATAAATTCCTGAGTACTGTACTGTAGGGCTGACTTGGGAAGGAAAGGATACAAAACCAAAATGAAACACAACAAATAAACAACTAAGCATGCCCCCCCACAAACCAATCCACAATACTTTAGCATCTACTACCATCATAATAAAATTTTTGAGATTTAGTATTGCAACTACATCTCACTAGCCTGCCACTGCACAGCTTCTCATTCCACCCAATTAAAACTCCTCTTATTTGCTGTATAGAACGATGCCCCGGACTACTTTCACCATCAAGGAAACTACCAGACAGCCATAGGGAATGCAGCAACAGACCCTCATTGTTTAAGAGAAACTTCCAAAGAGACCCAATAAGCTTAACAAATAGCACCATCCACCAGCTCCCCATGTGGAAATCTTGGCAGGAAAAGTGCCCAGAAAAGGCCAAGGTGTTCTTTCCTGTTATAGCTATTTTAGTTGTGGGGACTAATCTTTTGTCATGATTTATAGAATAAAGGCCATGCCCCAGTACCTCACACAAAACCCATGTGTGTATTCTCCTTCCAGCCTGCAGCTCTTGCTCTAGCTGGCTTATCACATGTAGCCTATTTAATAAGATAAAACTGGTTTTAGCTCACAGTACCAAGAAGAAAAGAGAAACATAATTTTTCATTGATATTACAAACCCTGTACAGAAAGTAATAGCCTAAACTACCTACTTGCAGTGTTTTAGTCTGTACTACTTCTGAGCACAACTTGAAAAATGGTTCTGTTTATTTTATCTTATCACATTAGCCTGGTATTACTTTTTGCTCATAACCATTCAGACATGTTTGGCATTTAACATATGCTATTTTGGAAAAGATTCTAATCTGTTAAATAAGTTTTAGGCTTATCTGAAAAGGCATTTTTCTTGCATACTGCTATCTGCAGATAGTGTGATGAAAGATTAAAAAAAAGTCAGCATCTCTCCCTTCCCTACAAGCAGCTCCCACTCCACTAATCTTGGTTGTTACAAGCAAAGATGTCAGAGACCTGGCATGCAGGTCTTTAGACCAAAGTGACAATTCTCTATTAATGCTTTTAGGTAATTATATTTTAAATTTACATGAGGATACTGATATATGAGCAGCTGAACTGTAAATCACAGTTCCAACAAGATTTTTAGAAGAGGGAATCTCTTCCTTTGAAGGGGAAAGGAAAAAAGAAGTGAAAGAAAAAAGCCTGGGGATATTGTGACCATCTTCAGCAGCAGGCAGCCCCAATACTTTTAGCAATTAAGCTTGTCAGAATTCCTTCTCACAAACTCCTGCTGCTCTAGCAACAGCAAGTGCCAGCAGGCAGCTGTGTTCCCAGAGACTGTGAACATAAACCCAGCAGAAGACAACTTGGTAGTTCTTTGTGGAAGATGAAGAAAGCCAGACAGATGAACTCCCTAATAAACTTCTTCTGCGAGCTGAGAGCTGCAGGGAGCTTAAGCTTTTATGGTTTTATTTGCATAATGACCAACATAAGTTCTCATATCACAAAAGGAAAGGGACTTTCCTGACTGAGGCCACCACACTCAGCATCAATCACTCCATCATTTAAGAAGCACAGCCTGATAAAATCATCATTCCTTTATAAAATAAATGCCTTGTAAAGAGTGTGGGAGAACCCATCATTAAGACCAGGAGGACTCACTATAGGTTAGCAAGAGATTTGCTAAGGTGTGAATCAAACTGGTGAGGTTCTTTAGTAATTAGATGTTAAAACATTAAAAGTCTACCTGAGCTCTTTATCTAGCAACTTATTTAACTGTCCTAAAGCACAACCAGCTTAAAACAAACATAACCAACTAAATTAAGAACATGGGCACAGAAATGGTTGTGGCCAGCATATTAGAACCACAGAATGGTTTCGGCTGGAAGGGACAATAAAGACCACCTAGTTCCAACCCCCTGCCACGGCCAGGGACTCCTTCCAGTAGGTCAGATTGCTCAGGGCCCCATCCAACCTAGTCTTGAACACTTCCAGGGATGACATGTCCACAACTTCCCTGAATGACCTGTTCCAGTGCCTCACCACCCTCACTGCAAAGATTTTTTCCTGATATGCAATTTAAATCTACTCTAAGTTTAAAGCCATTCCACCTCGTCCTATCGCCACATATACTTATAAAAAGTCCACCTTCAGCTTTCTTGTAGCCCCTTTAGGTACTGGAAAGCTGCTGTAAGGTTTTCTCAGAGCCTCCTCTTCTCCAGGCTGAGCAATCCCAGCTCTCTCAACCTGTCTTCATGGGAGAGGTGCTGCAGCCCTCTGATCATATTAATGACCCTTCTCTGGACTCAATCTAGCAGGTTCATGTCCTTCCTGTGTTGGAAGCTCCACTCATGGACACAATACTCCAGGTAGGATCTCACTAGAGCAAAGTAGAGGAACAGAATCATCTAATTTGGTCATGCTTCTTTTAATGCAGCTCAGGATAAGATTGTCCTTCTGGGCTGGAAAGTATTAACCTAGAAAGAAAACTACTTCCAAACAACTGCCAATAGCCATATTCTGAATTTACAGGGTTTTGTTTTGGTTTGTTTGATTGTTTTGCAGTTGCTCCTATTTTTTTTTTTATTTTGTGATTCTCTGTGTTCACCAAGACAACAGAAAACATCTATGCGAATCAGTCCTACATGTACAAGCACTAAGATACATCTTAATTATTCTTACTTCTTATTCCCAATTCAAAATTCACTGTTTCATTCAGTGCAAAGGATGAAGCAAATTCTGTGCATGGACCTCAGTTGATGTAGAGTCCTTTTCACATTCTTTTTTTGTAAAATTAAGCCTTTGGGGTCCTGATAATCTTCATTCCTTTTCTTTAGATATAGTGAAATTTCTTTGCTGATTTTTACTTTGCAATCAGAAATATATCATGGCAAATTCACTGCTTCACTATAGTCCATTCTCAAGAGAGCTCTATAGTCAAGCAAATTACATTACTCAGATTATCATTTTTCATGTTGATGCCACTGACATTCAATACTTCATGGCAGTAATGACATGAACCAGCACCTGGTTCCAAAGGATGGTGAAAACAGGAAGATGTTATAGTAAATACATGATGCTGTTTGGATACAGGGTGAAAAATGCACCCAATATATTGATCAGGAAAATTATTTTCAAATACTGATTTACAGATTTAAAAAACTCCACCATTACATTCATGAATTCTTTTAGGTTGCTTCTTGGGTTAGTGTTATTAGAATAGTTTTCTGGGAAAATATGATGTTTCAGTTAGATCTGGAAACAGTGGGAAAAGCAGTACTGCAGGTATAAATTGCAGGAACATTCTGCCAAAATGAAAAGTTAAGTTGCATTCAAGGCTTTTCCTTTTTTTTTTTTTTTAATGAAAGACTATCCAGAAGTCATCCTTAGGTAGGAATGTAGCTGCCTTCATTTGCTGTACAGTGACTAATATAAGTGAATCAAACTTGGGTGTCATTTTCTCCTCCCAAGGTGTCTAACTTCCCCTAAACAAGCAGGAAACATATTGGAAGAGAAAAAAATCTATCCACTACTGAAAGCATTATGTCTTCTGAGAAAGTATCCCTTTCTGGGACAGGAGGAGTTTCTGGTCAGAGGAGTTTCCCCTTGATATTTCACCTTCAGTGTGTGATGAAACTGCCAACCAGACCTTAGGACTTGCCACAGAGGTTCAGGCCCATTCTGAGACGTAGAGAAAAGAGGATAAAGACAAGCCCAGAGCCCCACTAGGTCGAGGCTCGCAGGATGAAACTGTCACCAAATTTTCAGAGTTTCAGAAAAGATAATAGAATGCCTAGATTCGGATCTGAATCTAAAGTGTATTACAACTATGAATTGTGAATGATAAGAGAGAAACTCAGACAGCTTTGCACTTATCTTCATTTTTTCCCCCCCAAAGGGTCAATTTTACTACAATTTGCAAATGAAAGCAGTCACCAAACTAAAGTCACAAATTCTTGCGGTTGAGACAACAGTCATAGCACATAAGCTTTTCATCTTCCAAGTGTCTGATGGTAGACAGGGAAAAAGGCCTGAGGTGTTCAAGACATTTTTTCTTTATGCTCTGTGTATACTGGTACCAAGGAGGATTATCCCCCCCTCACGCCTACATTCCTCTGGCTCCTTTAATTCTTTTTTCTGCAATTAGAATTTAACAGAAAGAATTAAAGAGATGCAGTCTAGTGGGTTCTCAAAACAGGCATCACAAATACCTCTCTCATAACCATCATCCTTCTTCATGTTACATTATCCCGCATAATATCTGATAAATGTGTAAGTTTAATCTGTTTTAATTTAAGTAGTATGATTTTCAACATACTGAGTGTGACTGAAATATTTTTATTTTTTTCTCCTAGGGGGTGAAGGATGCATTGCTTTCTTTTCTTTTAAATCAAGTGATATGTTTCTGTTAGCTTTCAGTCGGGGCGGGGGTGTTAATTACTCTCTCTGCCATTGAGATCAACTGTTCTTAATCTTCCTATTTGGCAAAGTCACAGTCTCCTATTTGGAGAAGTCACAGAAAATTTCATTTTACTTCTCATGAATCATGTTAACAAAAGCAATGAATAGCAATCTTAAATATCCTTGGGGTGGAAGGGATGAACAGCCCTTGAGAACACGGAGCGTATACTACAGATGTATTGTAGCATAAACACGAGAGGTAACAATGAAAATCTGCAACCCAAGGGGTCCTTTAGACAGTAGAGAGAGTGTAAAGACAGTGGCCAATCAAAACAACTCACTCACCTATAGTAAGACCAGGTATTCCTTTAAGGATGGGAAAAGAGCTCACAGTCCCTTCAAGATGGAGGGCTCACAGCCAACTCTGCTCACTGTTCAATCACCAAACACAAATCAGAAATTCTGCACTATCAGGATAGCCAAGTATTTACAATGTATGAGTCTTGGCAAAACACCCTGTGCACAAGCTGAAAGAAAATGAATGCTTTTTCTTCTGGAAACTGCAGTTAATTAACCAGAGTGCCATTCCACCTTGCTTGCACTATTCATGGCACTCATGCAGAAGATCAGTCTATTGAAACTAAATCTCAACTAAAGTGGATTTAAGCCTCCAAAGAATCTTTCTGCATGTTCAAATATAGGTTCTATGTGTCTCCTTTGATTTCAGCATGGATTTTGTCAGACTGATGCCACAAAATTAGGTTTGGATGCACACCTCCCCAGAAGTCAGCAAGGAAGAACATTATTTTCTCTTTATAAGCCAGAAGTAATTTCCTTGATAAAGGGGAAGTTGAGAGTGGGGAGGGGGGGAGTTACTTAAAGGGAGCCTGGAAATCAAATGGAGAGTAAATGTATTAGTTCTTAAGAAAAAAATCACCATCATTGGAATTCACGCTTAACTGAAGTTTCTAAACATCAGAAAGGATAATAATATATGCTGTAGAAACACTATGATCAGAGTTTTCAAGTACAACAGATTTGCCCACTAGGAAGCATCCATCAAAGAAGCTTTAATGATCTAAATGTCACTGTAGAGCAAAGAAACTCCAGGAATGTTCTTTTATTATGCCTGGAACAGTAACACTTATACCTGCAATATTTAGAAAAGAGTATGAAGAAACAGAAAGCAGCCATGCTCTGTAACGAAATCAAGTATTATTTCCTCAGCAGGATCCTTTGCCTGTTTCAGGTGGGGATTTTTTTGTTTGTTGTTTTTTTTGAAGAACATGTACTTGTTGCTGTCAAAAAACAAAAGTCCTGAATGTTTTTCATCTTTGCAAGGAAATAAGTGATGCATGTCACCGTGCACTAACAATGCATAGCCCAGGTAAGATGATTTTACCCTATTTTAGGCCCTAGCACCTATTAATAGGAATGGAGATATCAAGTGAATTAACACTGAATTCTTTTTGGAAGTAGGAGACGTATGCACAATACAACAAAGTTGAGTATTATTACTAATGTGAACCATTTCTTATAAATTTTTGAGATCAACCAGATCATTGCCTCATTGTCTCCTAAGTGATGTGTAGGTTTTGCCAAACAAGGAGTTGGGAGGGACAAATGAGTCCCTCCTAACTCAAGCGCTTAAAAATTCAGTTTACTTCATTTACTTTATAAGCAGCATCAGTGCAAACAAAAAATGAAACTCTTCTTCATCTTTTAAAATACTATAATTTAAAGACATTTTGATACAATAGATGAATATCTAACTTTTCCCCCTGTATCGTTCTGCAATAGTTTGCTGAAGCTGGAGGAAACCATGAATAATAGTCCAAAGGCAACCATCAAAAGTACGGTCAAGAAACTGAAAACAGTTAAGTGGGTACCATTATGTTCTAATCCATGAAAGAATTTCCTCTTTTTCTTAAAATAACATGAAGTAGAGGCCAAAAAACTGAGTTGATTTAAATTTTCTATTAAATTAATAAAATTTGCTTTATTTAGATATTCTTAAAATTAATTTAGTGGAAAAACATATATTTATACATTCCTGCAATGAAAATAATTGTCCTACATCTGAAATACAGGTTTTGAGCAAGTATTCTGTGCAGATATTCAGAGCAAGTCTTGTGACTGACAAAATTCAAAGATAAAAGTGATGCCACTAATGTTGTTTTAAATATTTTATTTTTCCTGCGCAAGAGTACTTTTAATCAAAACTCAAAAAAAGGGAAAATTATCATTATTTTAAGGGAATATAATGGTAGCTTGTATCTATTGTAATCTTGATGATTACAATTCTGCTATCCTTCAAGGCAATCTACAATCAAGAGCCTAAATTCAGAAAGCATTCCCAATCCTTAATAGAACTATGCTAGAGGTAGTGAAGAAATTAAGACGATCATTGTTTGTGTTTTACTTAACAGACTAAGTTTATTAGTTTTAAATCTTCACACACCATTTTAACCCTGATACTATTATGAATACTATTACTTCATGTTATGCCCAAATGCTAGATAATTTCAGTAAATTCCTCTGCCATCTATAATCCACATTGAAATTTATCATCAGCAAACTAAAACTATATTAATATCTAATATGAACGTAGATTAGGATTCCTGATGTTCTGTAAATTGTTGGATTCCTTGGGATAGTGGGACAGCTTACCTGAGAAATTCTACGTAGTCAAGATTGCCATGGGCTAATACTGGACACCAGTCCTAAGAAAGTGGCTTGAGTTTCCCATATTTAACATGAATATAGTACATGTTGTCTTTTTTTTTTTCTTTCTTACTTTGTTCTAAGACAACTCTCCATTCAAGCTGGTTTTCTTCCAACAAAAGGTGTGAAAATACTAATCCAAAGCCCATTTTTATCTGTATAAACACATAAAAATGGCATGAACTTCCATACACTTCTTCTCAATAGTTGAAAAAAAACCACATACCAAGGATTTGCATCAATTTAACTCTCTTAAATCAGTATAAGTGAATTATATTGATTTAGCTTAATTCTCTAACAAGCTAAATGAATGCACTCTAATTCAGAATAACCAGAGTTGTACCTATTGAACAAAAGCAGTTTAGAAGGAAATTTACTAAAATTCAATTCAGTTTGTTTACGTGTATAGAAAAAGTCTGCGGGGAAGCGTATGCTGGATTGCCTTAGGAAGTGGCATCACAAATTGCCTTCTCAACATGGAATGCAGCACCCATTCCAGAAGTTCAAAAGTTCAAGCAGGACATTCTACCAGTAAGTAATAATTACAAATTCATCTTTTACTATATTACTGCAACTCATAAAATGCATGTGTGTGGGGAGGCATCACTTGGTGCATTAAAAAAAGAAACAAGTGTTTTCGGCCATGAAATACAGATTGTCAATATCGGTAAGGTTTGCATACCAAGTATGAAAATAATGCATGAAAGCATGAAAAAAAAATATAAGAAAAATTAAGTGGCATCTGTAGAATCATAGGACTATAGAATATGCTGGGTTGGAAGGGACCCACAAGAATCATCGAATCCAACTCCAGAAGCGCCAGAAATTACAGAAATCAGGCATTGGATTTTTTTTGGCTTTTAATCTTACTGCCAAGAAACAGGTTTTGTTATAACTTATTCTAGCAAAAGTTAAAACCTGAATGCTGCACTGTTCAAGAAATTAATTCATTCCTAGCACCTGAAGTATTGCTTGACATTGCTTTAAGGTCGCTTTACACATTTTTCCATTGTTTTCCATGGAACACTTGCAGGGTGAGGTGCATTACTTTGAAATAATGGCAGCAGAATTCATCCTGATTTGGCTAAAGAGGAAATTCAAATATGTTTTTCTATTATTATAACTGACTCAGCAGGATTTAATTTTTTCCAACAATTATGAAAAGAAATTATAAATGTATATGACACTGATCTGTTGTCCCCATAATAATCTGAATGTTTTTCCACCCACAGATTAAGGAAATTTCACTAATTTTGCTATTTCCCAGCTCAGCTTAAAAGGAAATGGAATAAATATGTGCCAATTTCAATGCGATTCTATTTTAAATGCCCTAGATATACTTTCATTCACCTTTTTTTTTGCTTTGGTGACTGCAAGAACTGTCCAGTTTCCATCTGTAGCATTGGAGAAACACGCTTGAGTAAGCACTTAATACTTTATGAATTGTCCATAATTCAAAATACACTTTAGAAGTTTGGAGGAAGGACCCAGTTGTTTTGTGTTTTTCTGAATTGTGTTTTTCTATTGTTTTCTAAGAAATAGACTCACTCAATCATCTCCATCTCATTGAAGGAAAGACTAAGAGATTCTGTCTTTCCAGAAAAGCTTTATACATAATTTATGTTCAGATCTGCAGTGTTTAAATACAGATGAAATTTATTGGCCCACTACAATGACAGTTAAAATAGAACTTGAATGCAATGACAAAAACGGACATGCTTCCAGAACTGCTTGGATGATTTCTAAAGAAGAGGTTATGCACCTACAGACTTCCATCTTAATGCTATGTTTCATGTATGTACACAAACTCTAACTTTTGAGTCACGACATATTTTTACAGTTTCAAATTATTTCAAAACTTTATTGAAGTCTAGGAAAGTGCATGCAGCTGCACATTTCCAGCATCTTCTGAGAGTGCTGATTTTGTGATTCATACCAAAGATATACATTTTAAGAGAAGTGAGAAGGTGTTATTTAAGAGCCCTAAAATTTTATTAACATTTTCAGGGATGCTTGGCAAACATTAAAGTAAAATTTGACTATAAAAATAATTTAAGAAACTTACATGCAAAAATGTGCTTTTCACGATGCTCACCAGTAAGTCATTAAATTCAGTGATGCTGTTTAAATTCTAAATTTTAAAAGCCCCAAATCCCCATATTCACATCTATCCCTCCGGTACCCAACTTTCTTCCAAGAGAAAGGACAACATTTTTCATCATAGAAAACTGACAGTACATGACAGATCATATGTCACAAATAGCAGTGGGACTTCTTTGAAATTACTGTTTTGCTGAATACTTAGAATATGCTTGAGCATATGCAGACAATTGTGTTAAGCGTATTAAGCTTAAATAAAGCTTCCAAAAATACAGGATTTATTTTGACACTCCTGTGATTAACAGTCTTAAATAGAAAGAAATAAAATACACAGATGTGCCCCACACATTGTCACGTATCAGAGAAGGTATTCGCCAACATAAATTATTTATAAAATGGTCTCTAACTATCTCATTGCTTTTGGTTTATGACAGGGTTGGATGATTTACCCTGGTTTTCTTGGGGGATGGATGTGATAGTTTTATTGAGATCAGTACTCTTCTGTCAGGAAATATATTGGTGTTCCTTTATTACTGCATGCAGAAAAGAAGCCTCTTATAATCCTGTTTCTAGTAAACAGAACATAGATCATTACAAATACAAGATGGGGTGCACATGACTTGATGTCCAATCCTCTAAATTCTTACTTGTGAAAGTAGCACAATAATTTTGAAAATATTACAGATAGGGCCTACAGTAATGTGTTACGTCAAAAAGGCATGGGAAATTCTTGGGCTAAATTACGGCAAAATGATGCCCAATGATCCATTAGAAAGTTTTATTTATGGCAGCAATGATTTAAACCTTAAACATTAAGGTAGTTTGAACATCCCATGGTGGCAACTATTTAAACTTCCTGAGCAGCCAATGGCAGAAGAGCAGTTCCAACTTTTCTGACTTTAACTTTTCTGAACAGCACATGGCAACAATTTCTCAACAGCCCATGGTAGCAGTGATTTATACTGTTAACCTTATGACTGGCTGAACAGCCCACCATAGAAGCAATTGAAACTTTTAAGGAGAGGAAGAGAAGAAGAAGGAATGGTAGAAAAGTAGAGATAAAGATCCAGATCACCAGGCAGGGTTCCAGAGACATCTCTGGTCCGTTTCCTTTGGATGGTGGGTGAACACCCAGTCCCTCTCACTTGTGGTATTTATAGTCCTTGCATATGCACAATTTGTTATTTTCAAACTTTTCAGAAAGGGGTTGGGGGAGCCTTGTAGTTTCAATCCCACTCCCTCTGTCGGAGATGCAACTGCAATGCTGTCTCAAACTTGGGTGTGGAGATAGTGCACAGAATAAGGAAACTGGTCCCAGAAAAGTGCTATCCTGCCTCCGCAAGACCCTCTTTTCTAACTGCACCTTACCCCGTTGGCATGGTAACATTCCTTTTCTCTTCTGCCGAGTGTTTGAGATATTTACTCTTTCACAATTTTAGTCTCTCAAGCAAACATTCCCAAATTGTTTGCAGGGGGATAAATCTATGAAGCAGTTCAGAGCATAATTCCCTGAAGTGTAACTACCACATTCCACGTTATTTTCCTATCTCCATTTTTAAACCATTTCTAGCTGTAACTAATGGACAAAAACCCCCAAATGCCAGTAGTAATTTGGCTGGAAAACACGCCATTATCACTCTTTTATCCAAATTTAGATTTATCTGATTTATTTGTCATTAAGTTACTGAAACTTTCACAGGAAAAGCCATGACAATGCATTACTGTTCTGAATATTCATTATAGCAGTGCATGCTATATTTGGAAACAAGAAAAAAGCGCATTTTAAGTTATAGAAAAAGGGAAACCAGAAATAAGAATGGTCTCCACACAAACAGGGACACAGGAAAAGCAAAGCAGTTTAATGCTTTCTTCGCCTCTGTCTTCAACACTGATGATGGACTATCAACACCCTTTGCAAAAAACAGCAGCAAAACAAATCCACAAATACAACCCAAAATACTAAACAAGCAAAAAGAATTTATTAAAACTCAAGGGTATTATCCAATTTACCCACTTTTAAATTTTTGCAATTTATTTTATATAGTGGAAATCAGTGAATGGAAGGACACAAAGCACAGAAGCTTTTTCTTAATGGTTTCTGCCACTTAAGTGATGCTCACAATAATTTGTTTAAAAGTTTATGACAAGACTATCTTTTCCTCCACCTGCTGGGGCTTTTTTTGGTTGGTTGGTTTTGTATTTGTTTTGTTTTAGTTTTTCCTTATTTGCTTGATTTGTTTTTTTTCCCCTGACAAGGACATTTCTTCTTAAAAAGTGATCATGTTTTGCAAGAAGTAAATTGTATGTGATGTGTTTCGTCCAGTGTGGAGAGTACTGTAGAGGATGACAGTATCTTTCAGATAAATTTGAGATAAATTGTAAATCTAGAAATAGCATGAGCTCCCATTTTGGACATCAGAATCCAGAAATGTTCACAGAAATTTGGTGGCCGTTAATGTAATGAGGTAATTATGACCACAACTATTTGATATTCTTGCATAAATGGGGGGATTTACATGTGCAAGCATTTTTTTGTCATTACACTGACTTTATCACTGTCTGAAAAAGGGTTATTTTCTTTTTTCCATTCTCTCCATTCAGCAAGTAACAGACAGAGGATCCAACTTAAGGCACAGATGGGCAACATAAGAAAATATTTATCAAAAAACAGTAAACACACATTTCCATTCAGAATTTGCTCAATTTAGTTTGAAAGTAGGTGCAAGATATCAACTTAAGAGTTTGTAAAAAGCCTTTATGCAATTATTTTCTCTCCAGTCTACAAGAAATTTACAGCTGAAGAGTACTGTGATGGTAGGATTCAGACTAACAGTGTTACACTGTGGCATTACTTGCTTTACGACTTTGCCAAGTCTTGCTTGAATGCAAGCTGCTGCAGAAGGATCTGGACAGGCTGGATTGATGGGCCAAGCCCAGTGGTATGAGGTACAACAAGACCAAGTACCAGGCCCTACCCTTTGGCTACAACAACCCCATGCAGTGCTACAGGCTGTGGATAGAGTGGCTGGAAAATAGCCCAGTGGAAAAGGACCTCAGTCAACAGCAGCTGAACATGACCAAGCTGTGCCCAGTTGGCCAAGAAGACAAGGGCAACCTGGTCTGTATCAGTAATAGTGTGGCCAGCAGGAGCAGGGCAGTGATTGTCCCTCTGTACTCAGCACTGGTGAGGGCACACCTTGAGTCCTGTGTTCAGTTCTGGGCCCCTCAATTCAAGATGCACTTGGGAGCTGTGAGAGCACACATGCCCAAGGGAGGCTTTTCGGGGTCTATAACCTGCAAGCAAGTCTGGCAATGTGAAAGGCTTTTGGGAGGTGTTGTTTCGGTTTTGGGTATTTTTGAGGGATGTTTGTACTGTGGTTTTTTATGCCTACTGCATCATCTCACAGCTTCAGATTAAAAAAATTCCGCAAAACCTATATTAAAGAAAAAACTTTGTAACACTGCAAATAATAAAAATTAAAAAAATCTTTCTTATAAAGTATCTCAAGTGCAACTATCTGCCCTTAGGTTAAAAATCAAGAAGTATCAAACTCAAACAAGAAGTTATTACAAAGGAATCTTGGAGTATGACAGAGGATTCTTTTTTCAAAAAGTCTGCCGGCAAACTAGAACAAAATCATAATGAAAAGAATAACTAAAAGGCTGAAGAACATGCTTTATAGCCTTTCAGGACCTCAATCTATATAATATGTCAGAAAGACTAAAAAGATAATTCATTTACAAGTGGGAAAAGCCTCCAAAGGAACAGAAGTTTGATTGTAGAGAGTTGGTACAAAAGAGTTTATTAAGACCCAACAGCTGAAAAGTGAAACTAGACAAGTTCATTTAATCAACAATGCAAAGCAGATATTTTGATATTCAGGAGGATCAGGGATACTTGAACATTGGCTAATGTTTTTTCTAGTACAGAGAATCAGCAGATAATTTTTAGCAACACTGAGATTTCTGAGGCTTCTGTCTAGCAAATCCACAAATGCAAAAAGAGCAGATCAAGCTAAATGTACATCTGTCACTGTAATCTATAGCTCTACTGTTGTCTGGTTTTGTACTTCACAGTAATGACATCTGGAGAACCATTTCACTGAACATTTGGAAATAGCGTAGCTGATATGCATATTATTAACCAAATGATAATGCATTTGGTTAATAATTGGTTACATAGTGTGGAGGGATGTGAACTCTTGGCACAGGATCCTTCTGTGCTCCCTTGGAGAAGAAAAGCATCATCACCCATACGGACTCGCCTCAGAGGTAAGCAACCCACCTCTAGGTTATGGTGACCAACTGCACCACTCCCAGCATGCCTTGCTTCCTTCTGGCAATACCTTGTACCCAGTTGGCTAACTGGTTTCTACCCCACCCCCTGCCTTTCCCATAAAAAGGCCCTGGGCCTACCCTGGAATCCAGGGAGCATGTGTCCCTGGCCTTGTGTTCACGGGGACTGCTGGACAATTAAATCTACTCTGTGGAGTTGCCATACAAGGTTCCCTGTCTTTCTGTCCCTGTCTTAGCTTTGGGGAGTTTCACAAAACCACATTTACCTTGGGGAATTTTACAAAGAGCTGAATTACAAGAGCTGGAATCACTTGTAGCTGAGAAATTGCCGCACTTGCTGAAATCCCTCGCTGTCCAGGGAGGCTTGCCCTCGCCCCTAGAAGAGTTGTTCCTTGCAGGACACTCTCTCTAGGAAGGTCGTGGCATACTGGTGCTTGAGCAGCATCGGACCTCCCTGCGACAACATAGCACTCTATAGGCAGCACAGCTCAGTCAGTACTGCCCTCCTTCTCTCACCATCCAGGGGTTCACCTTCTTAGTGCCCTGCCTCTGATGGGGATATCCTTTGGGACCGTGAGCATGCAGGAGCAATGTTCTTACTCCTTGGGCAGTGGCTTTTAACAGACTGCCAGGAGAAGGATGATGCTGCCCTTTTCTTTGTCTCACAGAGGATAAATAGGATTCAAATTTTTAAATAAAATTACTCATTTGTACTGAGTTTACCTTACAAGGTGCCAGCAGCAGCACTGGAAGGTCTGTAGGGGATGACCCTATGTGGGGTGCCCAGGCACAGCCGATGCCAGCCACTCCAGCATCCCCAGTGCAGGGCACAGTTGTGGCCCTCAGCCACAGGCAGGTGCCTCCCCCCCAAGACTGGAATTGTGGATAGAAGGAGCTAAAGCAACATGTAGCAATGAACATAAAATGCAGGATATGTCCTACTGGTATGCTATGAAGTATGAAAAAGTGAGATAACTGAACTTGCCCCTGCATTAAGAATACTTCACCATTCTTTGCTAGGTTGCCTTCAGTTAGCAATGCTGACCATCAAAATGGTTGTAAGGACATTTACCAAGTAAGAGAGAAAGCCTGACCTGCCAAGTTTTGATCATATTTTTTCTGTAGCTTTCTCCAGGGCCCCTATGGTAGGCTTATGTTACCAGACTAAAGGAAGGGACGATTTTGACATATGTCTTCATTTTCCTGTTCTATACAGCTGTTAGCTCTTGTTGCACATCAAACTTAGACAGACATGGGAGATACATAACAGTGAAAAACCTGTAAAATTTTTGTGACATCAAGGGGACAAGTGCACTGCTGTCTTTATAAGATTTGACTGGCATGGTCTGAGACATGCTTAGATATTGTTATGAGAGGTCTGCAGAAAGGAAGAAGTTGATATTGGGGAACAACAGATAAAAGGATGAACATATTGGACCTAAATATTACGTACTTATTATTAAAAAAAAAATCTGGAAATCTCAATAATCAAATAATCAACAAGGAGCAAAGCCCTTGAAGTGAAATATTCTTTCACAAATCATGACAGTTCCTTTTTACTAAGTTGATTTACAGCACAGAACTAACAAAGAACCATAATAATCTGGAAAGCAAAACAGTCGCTCAATTTAAAAATAAGCCACAGGTTTACTAGAAACACAAAAGACTTCTGACAGTCTTTTAAATAGCTACAAGGAGAGTTTTGCTCTTCGGAAATTGAAAACTTAAAGGTGAAAATGAAAAAAATAAACCCTGAAACTTTAGAAAATTATTTTGAAAAAGGCAGTTTCTTGATTACTACAAGTTTTTCCCTCCTTCAGTTTATAACAGGAAGGTTACTTTTTAAGTAAAAAATAAATCAACATTTAGATACGCTTTGGAGACCATTTAAGTCAGTAGCTGGGATAGAAGTTCACATACATTAAAGAATTAAATATGGCAAAAGTAAATCTACCCTAAATATATTGGCTATATGGATTTCTACTTTTTGTCATTTTGCAAAGGCATCTCAGGCTTACTATGTCATTAAAAGCCAGAATTATAATAACAGATCTTAACTTTCCTATGGGAAATATTTAAGCATCTGATTCATCACTGAAGAAAAACAAGAAAGAATCTCAGTCAAGTTTACTGAGAAGATTTTAAGCCCATCCTGATGAGGAAGCTTGTGCATGTGTGGAAGAAATTTAAGTTAGTGATTTTTCACAACACTGAAATTTGTGAGTGTAACTTCATGGTGTGTCCAAAGTGTACTTCTACAAAAATATCTTTGTTACATCTAATAGCATCTGCCACAGTTACTGTCTGAGTACTTGAGAGACACAAACTTCAAAGAGGCACAAAATCTTTATCTATGTGTAAAATAATTACATCCAGTTCTAATAATTCTTCATGGATTTCAAACAGTCAGCTTCTGACTTCTTAAAGATGATTGCTTAAAAGAACAGGGGAAAATTATTTATGCATCTCAAAAGTATATTCTCTTTACATGTACACAAAATAATAGCTTCTTGTTTCTGTTCTCTCCTAAATATCCATATAAAACATAATGCACTTTAGCTAGCTCAGTCTTTGCTTCTGTCCAAGTGAAATCACTCCCTGCCCCTCTGTTACCTGAAAAGGGGAGATTTTCTCAAACCCTTAGTGTTTGATCAGTCTGTCAGGGCCCCAGTAAAGCTGAGTCCTTTTGTGCCCGACCTGTCTGTCAGTGCCCTGTTATGAGGACCCTTCACTGAGCAGTTCACAGATCAGAGGGCGGCTCCACCAACTTGTTCAGGGTCACACTCCAAACAGAGAGACCCCCTCCTGGGTCTCCACACCTTTACACTCTGGCAGTGACTGTCAGTGCTCTTGAATGACTCACATTAACAGTTTATAGAATAACACTCAATAAAACTGTGATGGGTTAAGGTTAAAGGATTACTGATTATCATGTTTGACTTCAAAAACATGTTCAAAGCAATATATTAATTCAAAGCAGACAAGTTCTAATCCCCCAAAAAACTGGCTTGAGATCATCATTCAGCGCTCACTGAGTATGGTTCTCACCCAATAGGTCTCCCTACAGGGGAGAAGACAGGTTTAACCTGTTGACTCATCCCAGAAGTTACAATGGAATCTTCCCCAACTCTTCCCATTCCTAATTCACTTTTATACTCTTTATTTTTGTTTAGGTGGAGCTTGACTGACTTTAGTCATGCATCTTACTCAGTGGGGGGTTGTTGTACCTTTGGGGTGGGTATCTCAGGATAGTACCTGAGATAACCTTGGGCTGGGGACATGCATGAGTCCAAGAAGAGTCCATCACCATGGCTGCTGATTCAAAAACAGGACATTTTCCTTTATCTACCTTGGTTGTCAGCTGCTGTGCAGTTTATCAACTACAAAGTACCACCAAGTTCCTTCCTCTGCAAGGGCTTTGAAAGAGCCTGGCTGTGGTGTCTCCACTCCGCTCCCCTGTCTATCTAGTCCCCCTTAGCGTTATGTGCAGGAGGCTGGATATGCTGACTGCATTCCATCCAGGGAGTAGCAACCGTATTTTCTACTGTAATTTCCATACCATTATCTTTTTTTACCCTCAGTCATCTTCCAGTGCCCTTCAAGACAAAATCTACGTAAGGTATAGAGGATAGTTTGATTGCTAGACTGAGCCACCAGCAGGGTACCATTAAGATCCGGTTCCTACATCATCTGTATAGCTCTACTCTGGTGTTCCAGCAGGTTTTACGCACCCGAGCTCTCTGTTTGAGCATATGTGGGATCTTGAGGAGATTGACACACTGTCCTTACAATTATTCATAATTTTTCTCTCTCTCAGAAACACTTTTTGAGAAAATAAGGTGGAAATTTGTGTCTAAAAAAAAGACTCTTTGGGATTTTTGACTGGTTTGGATGTTTTGACTGGAATTTTATATGCTATTCTTAAAAAGTGCTCTATCAGCAAAAGTGTGAGATTAAATAATACCTTGGTTGCTATTACTCATTTCACACATCATTTAATATTGAGATATATTCTCAAAAGCCAAATTTTATTACATTTGAAATAAGAACTGTTAGTTTAGGGGGAATAAACCGAATTATTTACCTAGGATGGAATTATGAGAACATAATTTCCATTATAGATTCATAATAAAGGATCAAAAATGGCTACCATACTCTCCCACAAACCCAAAATGACAAACAGTAAAAGGCTAGGGTTTTTTTATTTACAACCTCAGAAGCATTATTTTTTCGAGTACAACATTAAAGAGTTAAGCCTATTAGCATAAATGTACAGGTAAACCTCAATTTACTATTATTTCTACTATTTCAAAACCAAATTAATTAAAAAAACAAACAAACCTAAACCAAACATTTTGTGGAAAAAGAATTTGGCATTTTATGACCTTCTATTTTCCTCAAGTTCCTGGCATCAAAAATACAATATTTTTCTGTGTGGTTTCAAGGATGAGCTCTGTTCAGCCCTAGGGTAACCTCTGCTTTATCCTGAAGGAGAAAAAGATTTATCCCGTTTCTGCTCCATCATGCTCTACACTAGCAAAGGCAGAGAGAGTTGATTATCCCTCAGTATCATTTTCTTCTTTGAAATTGAAAGAGAAGAACACAATAAAAAGGAGACAACTGTGATATATTAATCGAAGGAAGGTGGAAAATTGGTATTTAGGGAGAAGAAAACAACTGTGAACAAAACCAACAGAGCCATAACGAGCTAGACATCAAAAAAAAAATTGAAAAATCAACTGACAGATACTACCATAATATAAGCATACATTTATATAGTAGACTTACACACTCACTGTCTGACAATCCAGCTGTACTCATGGCAAGAATATATATTTTTTCCCTCAGTCAGTATAGTCCAGATTGGCAGCGCTAAGTAACATCAGAAAGAAATAGCTGCAGAAAAATTGGCATACTTACACTTGGGAAGGCATAAAGTGTATTCTAGGGAAGCATTTTTAAAAACATAAGACCAACAGAGGGCAAACCCACCTGGACATCAGGTAGTATGTTTCTTTATCCCACTTCCTCAGAAATTAGTTTTGTGATTCAGTAAAATGTATCCACTTATTTTGCTTTTATTTGGAATAAATATTATTTTTTTCCCAAAAAGACAATAAATCAATTTTCCAAAATTAAACAGCATGTAGTTTTCTTGCGTGAAATACAAATATTTCTGTTTTAGAATGACAGCAAGGTACTCCATGAAATTCCAGTTTGCATGCTCTGTTATATGATGAAATCTTTACAGCTACTTTCAGGTCTGCTGATGCATAAAAAGTGTAGGTATGGTACAGGATTTTTATAAGTACTCTTAGAAGAATGCCTAGACAGACAGAATGGACCAGGAAGGTGTCTTTACAAAAGAGTTTTATGCTGGATATAAAATGGTATCTGATATCTCTTCATTAAAATACTACTCATAGATTAATGAAAAAACAAAACAAAACATAACAAAACAAACAAAAAACCCAGCCAACAAAAAAACCCAAAAAACAACAACAAAAAAAAAAACAAACCCAAAGAACCAGAACAAAAGCAAGTAGCTCAGATTTCCTCCTGCTAATATTAATGGCCACCATGACCTCCAGCTGTCACAGTATTGTGTTCATTAGTAAGTGGNAAGGGAAGGGAAGGGAAGGGAATGAATTGGTTTTGCTTTTTCAGCATTAAATTAATTACATGTGAAGATGTACCTGAGTTCATGCATGGAAATCTCTTCAAGAAATTTCTGAAAAAAAATAGCAATTAGGTCTTCACTGTGGAAATTTTATAGAAATGAGCCACTGAAATATTTGTCTATTAGGTCCTGAAAATGGACAAGTTAGCATCACTATATACTCTATTTTAGAAATATTTCTTTTGATCCTTTCTTTACACAATGTTACCCAGATGTCAGAAGTAAGTTAGAGAAGTATAAATACTGTTTTGTACTTAAGCAAAGAAAATCATCTAATGCTTCAATGATATCTGAAACCTTAAATGCCAGAAAATAACCCTAAAGGACTTCATGTTCTTGTTTTAATATCCCAAAATATGGGAGACCATTTAGAGACGAGTTGTGTGAACACCCTTCCCTCTCTATAACTTTATTACCTTTTGCTGTTGCCAATCACTTCTAGACAAAATGTGTTCGTGAATGCAGTAATGATGAGGTTGAAAGCAAGGACATACTTACTGTCTTGAAGCACATTCAGCCACTACCACTGTGGGATGGAAGTGTTACAGACTGCAAATTGCTTAGATAAATTTCAAGGATCAGACTAAAAAAAATGGTTCATGAGATAAAATAAAAGATTCATATGTAAACAAAAATCCATACACTGTTAGAGGATATGAAGAACTACTAAAGAAACACAACCCATATGCATTTGAAGAATCTAGTTTAGTGGATTTGTTTATTATATGGCTATAAAACCCAACATAAAATCTAATCTTTTCACCTCTGTCTAAAGAGAGTTTTTGCTTTCAATATTTTGTTTATATAATAAATATGGCATTATGAAATANTTTTTTTTTCCCAAAAAGACAATAAATCAATTTTCCAAAATTAAACAGCATGTAGTTTTCTTGCGTGAAATACAAATATTTCTGTTTTAGAATGACAGCAAGGTACTCCATGAAATTCCAGTTTGCATGCTCTGTTATATGATGAAATCTTTACAGCTACTTTCAGGTCTGCTGATGCATAAAAAGTGTAGGTATGGTACAGGATTTTTATAAGTACTCTTAGAAGAATGCCTAGACAGACAGAATGGACCAGGAAGGGGTCTTTACAAAAGAGTTTTATGCTGGATATAAAATGGTATCTGATATCTCTTCATTAAAATACTACTCATAGATTAATGAAAAAACAAAACAAAACATAACAAAACAAACAAAAAACCCAGCCAACAAAAAAACCCAAAAAACAACAACAAAAAAAAAAACAAACCCAAAGAACCAGAACAAAAGCAAGTAGCTCAGATTTCCTCCTGCTAATATTAATGGCCACCATGACCTCCAGCTGTCACAGTATTGTGTTCATTAGTAAGTGGAAACCATTTTCAAAACATGGACTTTATAAATGACCTTTTTATCCAGACTGGCTATTTAAAAGTGACATGCATGTCTAGGGTTTCTGAAGAAATATACCATCAGATGTGTGAAGCCTTCCCACCTTGCCAGCCATTTTCTCTCTACTGATTAAAAAAAATAAAAAGTTTTTCTGGCTTTATATCTGCAGATTGTAAGTTCTTCCTGCATGAGAGCATTACAGAAACCTATTTACCTATGCACCACAGGGAAAACTAGCTTGCCACAAATGGTGGTTTAAAGGATTACATAACAGTACTTGCTATAGGCTATTTAATATCTTTAAAACCCACTATGAAATCTTTTGAATTTCAGAGTGCCTTTATTTAAAGACAGAGAATTTTACCCCCTTGGAGACCACTGCATTATTTAGCAATATGAAACACAACTTTTGCAAGCACTGAGTATCTTTGTTTACTATCTCCAAGACCCGGTAACTTGTGGAATTAATGGTGAAAAAATTTCNTGTTTTGTACTTAAGCAAAGAAAATCATCTAATGATTCAATGATATCTGAAACCTTAAATGCCAGAAAATAACCCTAAAGGACTTCATGTTCTTGTTTTAATATCCCAAAATATGGGAGACCATTTAGAGACGAGTTGTGTGAACACCCTTCCCTCTCTATAACTTTATTACCTTTTGCTGTTGCCAATCACTTCTAGACAAAATGTGTTCGTGAATGCAGTAATGATGAGGTTGAAAGCAAGGACATACTTACTGTCTTGAAGCACATTCAGCCACTACCACTGTGGGATGGAAGTGTTACAGACTGCAAATTGCTTAGATAAATTTCAAGGATCAGACTAAAAAAAATGGTTCATGAGATAAAATAAAAGATTCATATGTAAACAAAAATCCATACACTGTTAGAGGATATGAAGAACTACTAAAGAAACACAACCCATATGCATTTGAAGAATCTAGTTTAGTGGATTTGTTTATTATATGGCTATAAAACCCAACATAAAATCTAATCTTTTCACCTCTGTCTAAAGAGAGTTTTTGCTTTCAATATTTTGTTTATATAATAAATATGGCATTATGAAATATGTTGCAATGCACACAATGTATACATCAGCTATATGTAAAGTGTAACATAATATTTAAATCATTGCACTATGAATTTTGCAGACTATGGTAAAAATTACAATTAGTGATTGACAAGTATTTTTAATCTTCCAGGAAACATCTTCTTTTCCCCTACTTTCTACTATTTTTCCATTTTTCACTCGTCTCAGTCCGAGGATGTAAAGTTCTCCATAGACTGGGATAAGTGGCAAGACCCATTGGGTTGTTTTTTTCTAAAACCCAGAAAAAGACTAAATACACTCTTCTTTTCAGCTTTTCAGCTTTTTCTTTTTTTTTTTTTTTGTCCAAAAACATTAATGTGAAAATTTACACAGATTTTATTGACTAGTGACTTCAAAGAAATTAACTGTGTATCATTCTCAGAAGCAATATATTTGGAGTACCCTGCCTTACACCACGTTTTCCTTAAATGCAATTTTAGATAGACAAAAATCATTTTTTATAAGTCCTTCCATTAAACCTGAACTTGTTGTAAGTTTGGTTACTACATAAATCCTCAAGCAAACTACATTTACAAAAGTCTACCCTTAACTTCGGTTATTATCCTGAATATGATAGGGGATTGGTAAAAAATTTCAAATCTATTTTAGACTTTAATTGCATTGCCTTCTAATGTCAAGTTGAACCCTAAACCAGCTGATTTGATTGTAATATTGTGAGAAACTTTCGCATTTTTAAGTCATTTACAAACAAGCCAGAGAGATAATTCTCATAATTAAATCTTCTAGATGGACATTCTTGCTGTTTAAGGAGAAAGCCTGCCTGTCCAAACCTAAGGAGGTTTGGGAAAATGAGCGAGCTCCTGTTCCAAGCAAAGAAACCTGACAGCAATATTTATGCTATCAAGCATACCATTTTCAACCTGGATCACAAGTCATCTGCAGCTTTCTCAGAATTTTTAATATCTGTATTGTCAACTGAAATGTTACCTGTATTGCATTAAACATCACTTTGCAAGGTAGCTACAAGCAGGGCAGTTAGCTTCTCCTTCAGATTTTTTTTTTTTTAATGTTAAGCAGTTAGAATTAAAAGCCGTTGCCTTTGTCATTATAAGCGTGAACATTTCCGCCATTTTGCTAGCTTTTAGTTTCAATGGTGTTTTCACATAGGGTAATAACCAGCAACTCCTATCTGGTATTTCCTTTCAAGATAGCAAAGCTCATTTTTCTTTTATTATCAGGAGGCCTTTCAAGCAACTTCTACTAATGTAACTTTTCTATTACACATGTATTATTTCTTCCTTCCTTTCTGCTCACATTTCATCACACAGACAACTCCCAATACTGACAAAAGTAATGCCTCATATAGGCTCAGGTTAAACTGCAATTTTTCTATTGGGTTTAATATCCTATTCTAAGTGAAAAAAAAAATTATACAACTACTGAGCACGTTCATCATTATGAGAAGATAGCCCTTATAACTTATCATTCTCATTAGGGATATGCTTGGTAATACTTACATTGTTCTTTTCAGCTAATTTGTGCAATTTCATTAACTGTATTTGTGCTGATGACATAAAACTGGGGGAGAGATTCATACACCAGAAGGCTGGGCTGCTATCCAGAAGGACCTGGTCAGGCTGGAAAAATGGGCTGATAGGAACCATGTGAAATTCAACAAAGGGAAGTGTGGAATCTGTAACTGGGAAGGAAAAAACCCATGCACCTGTATATGCTAAGGGATATCCAGCTAGAAAGCAGCTTGGCAGAAAACTCCTGGGGGACACCCAAGTTGAATACGAGCCACAAAGATGCTCTTGTGGCAAAGAAGGCTGATGGTGTCATCGGCTGCATAGAAGTGTTGCCAGAAGCTCAAGGGAGGGGATACTTCCTCTCTACTCAATAGTGATGGGGCAGTGTCCAGTTCTGTCAGCATGGGAGGGACATGGACATACTGGTACAGCAAAGAGCCAGGAAGGTGATGGACAGAAACATTTCCCGTAGGAGGAGAGGCTGAGAGTTGGGACTCTCCAGCCTGGGGAAGAGAGATCTCTGGAGGGATCTTTTCACTGTACATAAATACCTGAAGAGAGGGCAGAAATGAGACAGAATCAGGCTATTTTCAGTGACAGGACCTGAGTCAGTGGGCATAAACTGAAACACAGGAGGTTCCTTATGAACATCAGGGGACACCTTGTTACTGTGAGGATGAGTGAACATTGGCTCAGTTTTCCCAGGCAGGTTGTGGAGTCTCCATCCTTGAAGAATGACTGGACTGTTCATCAGAAGATGTCTGGACATGATCCTGGGTATCCAGGTCTATGTAACTCTGCTTGAGCAGGAAGGGGTTGGACCAGATAACCTCTTGAGTTCCCTTCCAAACACAACTATTCTACCATTTCGTTTGGAGATAGGAGATCAATGAATTCTTATGTCTAAATTTTGAGATCAAATATATTACTCCTAAGGGATTTAGTATTATAAGTGATTATTAATTGGCAGTGATTAGAAACTATCAGTTTATTAAAAAGCCTCACCAGTCAATAAACTAGTATATTAGCATTATCATATTTAATTTTGTTCCAAATAGCTATCAGCTTTCACTAAATACTACCCTGAACTTTCTTCGCTATTATAAATGAAAAAATAGAAATAGTAACATCATCACTCTTTAGGCTTTCCATAAGCTTTGGTTGCATATAGCAATAAAATAGATTCCCACGTAGATGTTTACTTGGGTTTCTTTAGTGTGAAGGTGGACAGTTCAAATGCATGGAGGCATCTTCATTTGGTCATGTGTCTGACCAGGTACCAGGTTATAAATTAGGTAAGCAAGAACATATATCCACTACAGACTTTGATTTTAGTATTAAAACCCCCTTAGTTTTACCTATGAACAACTTTACTATCTGCTTATTAGACCCTAGGCACACTGGATTTCAGCCATTTGTATGAACTAACAGTTGTTCTGTCCTTTAGCTTAGCCCAGACCCTGTCTTCAGAAACAAAAGAGATGTGGTGATTGCCCCAGCACTGTCTGAACAATCATTTCCAAAGCAAGACATTTTCTCACAGTTGACTCAGCTGCACAGGAACAAATCCCAGAGCACAACAGCACAAAGCAGCAGGGCTTTGCTCTCCTGGGAACTCACGTACATTGGTTCAGGGACAGCAACACACAGAAGGACTTGCTGTGGGAATACTTATACTCAAGTTAGGCTAACTGGAACACTCTGATCCCTGTACTAATTAGCTCAGATGAGCCTTCAATGGAAGTGTTCCCCTTGTAGATGCTCGCACCATCAATGCCTTCCAAGCACTTTTTATATTTCCTCTCCAGGTCTAAAGGGTATTGGATGGCCAATGGTCACGAAACCAATTCTGACTGCTGAGAATGAAACATGACAGAACATAAAAATATGAATGGAATTGCACGAGGGAACAGAGTTTGAATGGAAAAAATAATGAGAAAAATATTAGCTGTTCACCTCTGGCTACCAAGAAGGACAGAATATATGAACAGAGGAAGTAGAAAATTTGCTACAAAGAATGGAGGGGCCAGGAAGCACCTGCCCAGAGCACTCAAAAAGATAACATAGGCGTAGTAGAGAAAAAATTGCTTTCTCTCCTCAGATATTGCAAGAATATTCTAATGAAGCTGATACTAGAAAATGCCTGTTACCTACATAGTCTTTTAGGGTTGAAACCCTCTTGCTGTTCATTGAGCCACATCAGATGATTTGAAGTACAAACCCACAGCATTGAAGTTATTAATTCAGTCTTGTATAAGAGTTTTTCAATTCCCTTTTAATTAAAAAAAGTTGAAAAAGTCAGCTGGTTCCATGAGAGATATTATGAACATTGCTTTTCTTCCAGAGGCATCTTCTTTTGCTCTGTAGTTTTGTTCTCCATTTATCACATCAACTGGAGAGAAATAGGACTCCTGGAATTTACCTACAGAACATTGTGTCATATTCCCATTGGGGTGGCCCTGACTGGAGGCCAGGCACTCTTTGAAGCTGCTCTAGCACTCCCCCTCTCAGCTGAGCAGGGAATCAAAAATATAACAAAAAGCTAATGGGTAAAGATAGACAGGAAGAGACCAATCAACAACTACTGTGATGGGCAAAACAGACTCAACTTGAGGAAATTAGTTTAACTTATCACCAACCAAATCAGAGTAGAATAACGAGAAATAAATCCACATCTTAGAAACACCTTCTGCCCACTCCTTCATCCTTTCTGGGTTTAACTTTACTCCAGAATTCTCTACCTCCTCCCCCTGTAAGGACACTGGGTGTCAGGGAATGAGGGCTGCAGTCAGTTCTACATACGTTGTCTTGGCCTGTCCTTATTCCTTGGAGGGACACCTCCACACGCTCTTCCCCTGCTCTACCACGGGGTCTCTTTTATGGGAGTTCTCCATTAACTTCTAGAGTGTGAGTGCTTCCCGTGGGCTACAGTTCTTCGCAAGCTGCTCCAGCGTGGCTCATTTCAGCGGGGTGCAGTCCTTCAGGAACAGGCTGCTCCAGAGTGGGATCCTCTCTCCACAGAGCCTCGTGTCCTGCCAGGAGCTTGCTCCAGCATGGGCTTCCCATGGGATCATAGCCTACACTGGGCATATCAGCCTGCTACAGTGTGGGGACCTCCATGGGCTGCAGGTGGATCTCTGCTCAACCATGGACCTCCATGAGTTGCAGGGGGACAGTTTTCCTCACCATGGTCTGCAGGGCCATCTCTGCTTTAGCACCTCCTCTCCCTCCTTCTTCACTGACCTCGGTGTCTGCAGGGCTGTACCTCTCACTCCCCTCTCCCAGCTGCTGATGTGCAGTATATTTTTTTTCCCCTTTGTCCCAGAGGTATTACCATGGTATCTGATGGGCTTGGTTTTGGCCAGCAGAAGGCCTGTCTTTGAGCCACCTGGCATGGACTCTGTGGGACACGGGAAGTTTCCAGCAGCTTCTCACAGAAGTCACACCTGTAGTCCCCACAACTACCAAAACCTGGCCATGCAAACCCAGTACACAGACCCATATGGCAGTCAGCTGAAGCACAATCTCCTATCATCATCTAACTTCCATGCAGGTCAAAACCTGTACAGACTCTGCTCAACGAGAAATTCATTCAGTCATGTGGGCTTGGACCCTTCAGCCAGGAGTCTCAGATGTGCTAAAGAAACAATTCTCTACTAAGTCTCACTGTACATAAAAGTCATTGTTACTTGTTGCTTGTGCTGGTCAAGCATATATATTTTCCGTTATATAAATTAAAATCTGTCACTGTCTGACATCAAATATTTTGTTGGTAGCTTGTGCTTTCCTTTGCCTTATCTGATAATCTATTCTGATAGGAACAGGTAATTCTCCACCTTTCATTTCAAGCTCTAGAATGATGCTGTGTTTTCCATTCATGTCTTGCTTGAAACCACCTTGTCAAAAAAAAAACAAAACAAAACAAAACAAAAATTTCAATCACATTGTATTTGATTTAAAGTACTATTTGTTTTCTGCTTGCTTACTCATCTGCCGTCTACTGTCCTTGATGACTTTGCAGATTTAGAGGTACTATGGCAGGATTATTTGCAATTACAGAATAAGGTTTGTGACCTCTTTTGTCAACATACTATGGAGCAAAATGCTGAAATAAGATAATACACTTCAATGAGAGTGGTAGAAGTTTAAGGAAACAACCATGAAAATGTTAATCTAAAACATGGATCCAGGCTTAGATTTCTTCTGTTTTAATTTACTGCTTCAAGCTAATTATTGCATCTTTCAGTACATTCTCTAACTCCTATTAGAACACTAATTTGGAAACAAAAAGAAAGCAAACAACAAAACAGTGGTTGTTTTGAAGATGTGAACACATGCTTTAAAATTAGCCTCACAAGTCTCAATTGCCTGGAATAACATCACTTTTAATTAGTGCGTATAGTCAAGGGTGAGTCACTTTAAGCTTTATTATAAGCATTCCAGTGGCTAATAGAGAAATTAGACTAATTCTCCATTTTGAAGGACAGATTTTACGTACACAGCACCCAGGTGCAGAAACAGATTGCTATTTGATGAACACAGCTAGATTAGCTAGGAATGAGAACATAACCTGAATATGAGAAAAGCACTGCCATGGTTTCACACAGTAATACTCAGTCTTTGGAAAGATCATGCAGTCATTCTGAGCTTATGGAAAGGTGAAGCTGCATGCTGTCACTGAAGAATGGGACTACAGTAATGAACAAACATATTACTGTTCTAAATAAATGGAGATCTGAAAAGAATAAAACCCTTAGCACATTGCACTGTTTTATAGATTGTGCTCTGCTTCCTGAATATTATTAGTTTGGTACAACACAGAATCTGATCTCGATAGACCTTGATTGCATTAATGGAGGCTTATACCTCTATTACTAATGGCAATAGAAACTCCTCAGGCAAAGTTCTGCATTACTGAAGTTAATGGAAATTTTGTCACTGTATTCAACTGGACCAGGATTGCACTGCCAGAGTTAAAGCCAAAAATAAGAAGTCTTGCTCCAGTCACAATGGTTGCAATGAATATCCTTGTTATGTATTTGGTATCAGAGCATTGACGAAGCCATTTTTCAAATTTCAAATTGTCAATGACTGCCAAAACTTTTACTCCAAAATATTTTAGAGATTCAGGGATTTTTCTTTTCAGGAAGGTATGCAAATGAGTCAGAAAAACCAAACATGTTGAGCAGTCTCTTTTACTGCAGAATTCCAATTACCTTTTCGGGAAAGAACTCAAAGAACAGAAACAGTCTTAACTGCCCTTTTTATCAATGGTCAGGCATTGTTTATCTCCTATACAAATAAATGCAAACAGAAAATACAGCGAATGTGGCAGGAAACCTGACTTGTTTTTCACTGCTCCGTAAAGCAGGACTGGACTCCTGTGAAGGAACTCCAGAGTAAAAAAATGAATTTACAAATTTCAGACCTGGAAATACTGCCTGATTATTCTTAAAGGCAAACACAGTTTCTTCCACCTGACCACAATTCAGCTGGCTATGGGATTTGCAAGGGGTAAGCATTTTAAATCTGCAAATACATCTCCAATTTTTCCTTCTGCTGATTATTTCTCTAAGGGAAAAACGTGACCACTGTTGAAGTAAGCATTAAAGCCAATGTTAATAGCATAATTTCAGTACTGCTCAGGATCCAGAGGCAGTTACTGATTTGAGTGTTATCACCAACTGAGCAATCCTATTAACCTTTACACCCAGATTTCTGCATAAAGTAATACCTACACAGCGGAGGGTACAATAAGAGAAGTTAAATTTGTAGAACACTCTTCTAGGCATAGTCAGAAAAAATTATCAGGACTTAAAAATTTCAGCAAGAAAAGTGCATTTTAGCATCATACGCACTTTGTTCTGCTGTCCTGTGTTTATGGATTTTGCTTTGGTGTCCACCCCGCTTTCCCCAAGAGCTATCATCAAAAAGGAAGGTCTCTACTTAACTAGAGATTTAAACATGTAGAGAAATGTGAATGTTTTACTAGCTCATGCTTGAATTCTTTTTCTGCAAAGATTTGTTTAACAAGATGTTTAGTGTCATCAGTAGTGAACAAATCTCACACTTAAATCTTTCAAAGACTCCAGTCTCCCACTCAAGTCTGAAGGAAAGTGAGTGATAAGAGCCCAAAAGTTAGTCTGAAAACCTTTACCCAAAAATAAACTCCTGCCCACTCTGGAGTAAGTAGTGAGCAAATTGTAGGATACTTTCCACACTCAAGCAAACTAAAAACCTAAATGTAGTGTAGAGAGGAAGAGAAAGTTTACTAATTACTGTGTGGAAAATCCTATCATTTTATACTCTGCTGTCATGTTAATCCTGGTGAGAAAGATGTATGTATATTTCAAATTGCAACTTCAATCTAATCTATATTTGTATAGATATATTTTTCTATATTCCTTTTCATGCTGTAGCACTCTCATGGGCTAACCCCAACAGGCTGCTGAGCTCCACTATGCTGCTCATTCACTCCCCGCCAGTTGGATCAGGAAGAGAATGGGAAGGATAACAGTGAAAATCTTCTAAGTAGAGATAAAAACAATTTTACAGGTAAAGCAAAAGCTGCACACAGAAGCAAAGCAAAATAAGGAATTTCCTGTTGGCTGGCAAGTGTCCAGTCATCTCCAGGAAAACAGGGTTCCATCACAAGTAATGATTACTTGGGAAGACACATGCTGGAATTCTGTGAGTGTATAATCCTCCTCCTTTCCACCAGATTTTATTTCTGAGTGTGACATCATATGATGTAGAATATCCCTTTGTTCAGTTGAGGTCAGCTGTCCAGTTTGTGTCCTTTCCCAGCTTCTTGTGTACCCTCTACTCAGGGGTGGGGCACCGTGAGAAACAGAAAAGGCCTTGAAGTGTGTAAACTCTTTTCATAGCATTTACATTCCTATGTTAACATTACTGTTTTAGTCACAAATCCAAAACATGGCACTTTTACAGCTACTATGAAGTATATTGAAGTTAATTATTCTATTCCAGGCAAGCCCAGTACAAGCTCCTGGGCTGTTACAGGGAATTTTAAAATTTCCACCAAATAATTCTAGTGTAGTTAAAAAGACTCTCAGCATCGACAGAGGAACCATGTAAAAGGTTAAGAGATAGATCCTGGCACTTTAATTGGTTAGTAATTCAATTTGCTTTCACTGTAGCCATTAGCAACCAGCATACTTCAGGGCACTGTCAGCCTATCCCACTCCTACTGCTGTGGAATCGCCTCTGGACAGCTCAGGGATGGAGGAGATCAACAGCAAACCAGCTCAGTCCTTTAGCCCAACTACCAACAAAGCCACACTGCTGCCTCCCTGCCTGCATGCATGTGATTATTTGGTTCTTAATTCCTGCTGACCATAACAATGTGACTACAAAAGGAGGGGGTGATGTTCTGTTTGTTAGACTGTCGGAAGAACAGATACTGTTAATAGTCCCCTTCTCAGTGGCTGCAAACATTGCCTTGCAGAAGAGGAAGGAAATATAGAAAGGGACTATTTTCACTATTGTACTGTCTGGCAACTTTCAGCTCATTCTTTCTTTATGCAATGCTTTTTCCCCTCAAAAACAAAAGAATAAAAGAAACATGGCTACACACTGAAGTACACACTTAGGGGAAGAAGAGCACACTTCTAGGATTATTTCACTGAGAGCAATATAGTCATTGTTTTCTTGCATTTGATGCAATGCAGTTGGGAGGCAGCAATTTGTTTATAAGGTGAAATGCATATAATGTATATTCTGATCAGCAGCATTAACAAGTTCTTTGTGGAATAAACTAATCTATGATCTGAAAAATAAAAATGCAGCATGAAGGATAGGATGACAGCAGGGACTTTGAAAGACTGGCACAAAGAGCCAGGGCTGTAAACGACCCTCCAATGACTAATTACCAGTGACTAAAGGCATGCATCCTTGAGAGCTGGAGCTGGTTTGGGGTGTAAAAATGGAACAAAGTGATAACCAAGGGAGGAAAACAGTATTCATTCATTCATTGATTCATTCATTGATTCATTCATTGATTCCTTCATTCATTTAAACAAGAGAATTGAATCAGCTCAGCTAAAAAGGGGGCTCTTGTTACCTGACCCAAGATTTAAACCACTATGACCTGAGACTTAAACCACTGGAGATTAGTACAGAGTCTGTGGAGCTCTCACTTGCACCCCCAGGCAGCACAGACACCCACTGCTGGGCAGGGATTGCTGGTCCTTCATGCTCAGATACCTATACCCATACCACAGCTTCCCCGAAGCAGGAAAAGACATGACAGCCATTATGGAAAAGCGCAGGACTGAATGAAACTCTCCACATACACTTTTATGGGTTGAACATCGCATTTTAACCTAGTCTGGCTCTAAGACGCAACAAAGTGGCAACACACTTCTCTTGTACTTCACTAACACTCACTTCCCTAAAGCTCACTTCTCTGGTACTTTTTAACGAGTGATCCCTCTGAAAAGGATGGTTGGGGAACAGCACTTATCTCTCAAAGCCATCAAGTGAAACATCAGCATTCAGATAGTTTCACACATACTTGTTATGATTTCATAATATAAATAGTACTATGCAAAGAACTGATTTTAGCTTAATTTACTGAAAGAGGTAGTCTGGCACTAAACAGATGTCTTTTCGTCCTGTGATACTTAGCACCAGGTCATTATTAAGTGAAAGGAAAAAAGTGGATTTCTTGAACTCTACCGCCTATGACAAGGATTACAAAATAAACAGAAGAAAAAGTAGAAACACCACCAGTGAAAATTCATGTGTATTCACACTAAGTTCTGTAAGTTTATTCCAGCTGTGACTTTGTACAACACCTGGCAGCTCTCATGATATTACATAAACATGGTGAACAATAGAAGTATGTGGGGAAAAAGTAGAAACAGAGTTTATTATCTTGAATTGTTGTGCAAAGCCTTAAATGTCTTGATAGCTGATTTCCTGGATTTCCCACACTCCTTCACAATCATTTTTGCTCCTCCTTCCACATGTATTTGAACGGCCAATGCTTTCAGACAGAGCTTTGATTGAGCACATAGGACAGAAGTACATCTCTCAAGCTCACATCCCAGGAGAGTCAATATTTTTGTCTCAACAGCTGCATTCAAATTGCCTCTCAATTTTTACTTCCATATGCCTATTAAAATATTATATCTAATTAAAAACTATGTGTAGTTGTGGGTTACAGATTTCGTTTTAGTATTACACAATTTTCCAGCTGAGTTTGCTCTGTATGAGACAAGGGTTTTAATAAAGTCTCTTTCACAAAGAGAACCTGAAGTTTTTAAAGACTTAGTAACCAAGTCTTAATAAAGCACATAAAGGCAATTGCAATTATTAAACATAAAGTTTTAAAATATTCTTTCATGAGGAAATATAAGAGAGAGTGGAATGAAAACACTGAACTAACAGATCTGATTCCTGCAGATTTTAACATTTATGAAAAAATCCAGTACTTTAATACAGCAATTTGAGATATTCACAGAAACATCCTCAGTGCATTCTTCAAGTACTCCTACAGCACTTTAGTAGACTGAAAAAACATACAGAAGCCCATAAATGTGGTTTTATTTTCCTTTTTTGCACTTATCATGCTTGAGATATCATTTCAAAAGATAATTAGGAATTTAAATTAGGAAAATTAATAAGAAAAAGTCTAAAATTGTAGGAAAACCACAGCCTTTTTGATGGAATTTCCTCCAACTTTTATTTCATTCCTTCTTTTTCTTGTTTTAAGATCATCAATCTCATCTTCTACATCTCTTCTGAAACATCTCTTCATAACTTGAAAGGATAAGTTAGTAAAACAAATTTAAAGAAAAACAAAGTAGCTAAAGAACTTTTTTGGATTTACTATATCGCTAGTGGGCATTTTGGCTGCTCTAATCTCTATAATTTTTGCTGGTTTATTATGTAGTACAAATATGCAATCTTGGTACCACAATAACGTTGTAACATTGTGGCAAGTTCTGTAGCCAGAATATCCCTCATAGCTTGCTCAAAGTCTTATTCTATTGCAGTCTATACAAAGAAAAACTGAGCTAAAAATAAGAAAAAATCTACCTTTTTAACTGTCCAGAACTGTACTACTGAAATATCTGTTTAAAATATTTAAATCCAATTGTACTCTGCAATTCGTATATCTTATTATAGTTGGAGTTGCTTAAAAATACCTAATTGACGCTCAGAATTTGGGGGTTTGGGGTTCATGGGTTCCATGGTAGTGGGTTTTTGCAAGTGAGATCAGTGTGTCCCTGTCATGCTTTGCAAATCTTTAGCACTCTGTCTTGAAGTCACACAAGAGTTACATGAATCAAGTGAATTATCACAGCTACACACCTCCTGCAAGTAACCATTATAGAAAAGGATTGCCTCTTCCTGCTTTGTTTTCTTACTTCAAAGTCACTGCCTGTGGTTATTTCAGTTGTTGCAAGAGCAGAGGGGGGAAGATACACAATTCCATAGAGAAAAGTCATAGAAAAAGCAGCTTAGATGACAAGCATCCAACTCTAAATTTGGGGTTGAAGACTCCTTTATTCAAATGCAAGTAAACAAACAAACCCGTATAGATGGGATGCCAGTTCTTTTGTTAATAAGTTTCTGCTCTCGCTGATTTGAGAAGCTATTTCCAGAATTCAATTCCAAGTGATCAAGTTGCCATCACAGTTATTTTCTATACAAAATATAAAAGTTAATAATTCCTCTATAAATAAATATTCATCAGCAGAAATTATAGGTGTGAACTACAGCCCTGAAGTGGGCAATCTATGGGCAACGACATGATTACTTAGCACAGTACCACTGACTAGTAATTTCCAAAGCCAAGATAATTTCCTTGCAACCATTTGACATGGTCTGGTTTGGGATACTGCCATATGAATGTAGCCCCATTCTAACAGGTGGAATGATGCCACAATTTTAAGAGAATAAATTCCTTGGTGAATAGAATTGTGTCAGATATTGTGCATGTCTGCAGAGGAGTTTAATCTCCAAGGGTTTGGGTTTTTTTGGTTTTTTTTGGTTTGAGTTTTTGGGTAAGCATTAGATGAATAATTATGTAATGTTTTGGAATTTACCTATAAAATTCTCATTCATGCAGGAAAAAAATCTCCTGTTGAAAATTGTCACAACAGTGTTTTCCAAACTTTAGGTTAGTGTTTACTAGCAGTGGCTAAAAAGGATACTTTAATCAACACCAAAAATTCAAACTGCAGACTTATAAAGATTAATTAAAATAATAGGGGTATACAGCTAAGTGATCACATAATATGGATGTCTCACCAGTGATCTGATGGCTCCAACTCCACCTATTTTAGGTATTAATTCAGAATAACCTCATGGATGTTCAGAAATAACTCAATATTAGCTTTAAACAGAACATCAAGTTTAAAAGCAAAGTGTAATATCTGCATCTATAAATGTCAGAATCTCAAGTAAAAGTGGATGTCCAACTTTATCAATTACTACATACAGAATTTCTAGGATCTTTATTTGAAAGGTGCTAAGAAAACACAGGATTAGTTTCAGAAGCAAGATGGAAGAATTATTAATGATTTGAAATAGTCAGTCTTTGGTAAGATAAAAATAAAAATATATTCATTTCAGTAAATATGTTTTGCCAACACAAATTTACACAAGACTAATTTAATAGAAGACCAAATAACTGGACAGATGAAGACATAATGAGACACAGCATTAGAAAGTTGGGGAGACACCATTACATAAAATTACATCAATTTATTTTTGTCCTTACAGGTTACAATAAATCCTTGGAGATATTTACCTGGAGATTTGTGGGTTCTCTGGTACTGCAAGCCCAAGACAGAATACAGTTCAGAAACACCGGCCCTACCTTCATGTTGCCACAGGCCAGATAATCCACACGCTCCCCAATGCTCTGCCATTTTGTAGACTATTTAGTCTGTTTTCCTGCAAAATTTAAGAACTAAATAATTTCAACTGGACAAGCAATCTTTTGAGGGCATGTTTATTTATGAGTTTCCTAATGCTTTTTGTCTCCAATAAATGGCATAGGCTCATACTATTCCTAAACATGTTTACGTATTTGCTGAATCTTACCTGTATTTTCTTTTAAAATGCAATGTTACCCTCTGAAGTCGCAGACTGGGTAGGCAATATTCACTTTAAACCTTAGACTTTCTTCATCAGAAGTGCAATGAAAACATGGATTTTTATATTGTTCAGATTCTGTACAAGAAAGAAGTGAGGGTTTATTTTTCTCTTTAAGAGGAAGATTCAATATGGCAGTTAAGACACTGCTGTTTAAAATGCTTTTAGAAATATGATGATCTGGAAGAATCTTGTTCCCTTCCTCCTCCCACACCCAAAAAAGAAAAAAAAAGGAAAAAAAGTTTGCATACTCTGCTGCTAAAATGTCTAAATTATTTTTAAATTTTACAGTGCCAGACTTAATGCATTTTATTTTTACTAAATTTGGAGGTTTACAGAGAAGTTCAATGACTCTAAGTGATTCGAGAGAGAACCACGTCCAATTTCACATTTCTGATTATTTTTGTCTATGTTTTAGAAATCTGGATCTCTTTAAAAACAGCCACAGCATACTCTTTTCGGATGGTCAGCTGAAAATAAATGTGTTTAAATGAAATTATAGGTGGTAAAATGGTCAGAATATCCTAGAAGAGTTGGATAACTCTGAGAACTTGTGTAATACAAATTATGGTTGAATGCAATATTCTTTCAGACTAACTCCAGACACCTTGCGCAGGGTAGTCCTAGAATATACTGGGTAAATATATTTTGAGCAGAGAAGAGATATGCTGCCGTATCTCAAAAGGGATATGGAAATAATCCTGAAAGGAATTATTAAAAGGGAAAAAGAAATAATTTTGAAATGTGACTTGTTATATATCCTTTCAAATGATGATTGAGTGATCTGTATGATATCACCAAACTCCAAAACCAGCACCTAGGAGCCGTAAGTTTAAGGATCATCCCAAACCTCATTACCCTTTTGTAAGAGCTGCAAACAATCCATTTTCCCTGTTTCAAGGTGGAGAGCCAAAAACTAATCCTAAAAAGGAAATTCTCATAAGACCACAGCTTACTCTGGTGTTTCTTCTTCCAGAAACATGAGGAGCTGTAAGTGGCTTCTGTAACTAACATCTAATTAAACAGATATAAGTCTGTTAGAACTTATGTGAGATGCTAATTTATTAGAAAATTAATAGAAGAAGCTCTAGAGAGCTGTGGCCAGATATATCACTGATTTATTTGACCAAAAATCTACACTAAGTGTCTTTTTCTCTGAAACTAAAGACACAAACTGCAGTTAAAAAGAAAATAAAGATAAAAGAAATAAAAGAATGAGATTATAGTGGAAAGTAGCTGCCACCTACTCGAAAAGCAGAGACTAAAGAGAAAAACATAATAATAAAAAGACATGTAAGAAAAAGCACAGCACATTTTTCTCCTCACCTTTATAGGTTTTAATCTTTACTTTGAATATTTATTATTTTTTACTATAAAGCAATATACAGCTTGTGCAAACATCTTGGACATGAAAGTACTCAACAGCAGCAACTTTTCCATAAACTAGAAGTCTTCATTGAAATAAAACACTGACAAATACTAAAGCCAAGACAGTTCTTATTATCCTACTAGCTCCATATAAAACCTAAAATTCTGATTTTATTCAGCACAAGAATGTACAAACTCCAGATAGTAGAGGTAAAATTTACATGTCAATTGATATCCTCTAAAGTCAAGTCCTGTGACATGTAAAGTGTTAATTTCAATATTTTGATTTATTTTTGCATCCTTTGAGAAATTTTAGAAGTGTTAGTATTGTGATGGCGAAATTTCTACTGCAACATGGAATTTATAGTTGCTAGGCGGTAGGACCATATGATCTAATGCGGTAACAGTAATGAATGATAAAACTGCTAAAAGTTTCTGAAAAAAAGATAGTTGTCTGACATTCAGATTTATTACTGCATAGGCAATTACTCTCATAAGTATTTACAAAAGTTTGTAACAAAAGAAAGTCATCACAGCCCCTGAATCGATATTTTATATTCACTGCAAAAGTCTGCAGAATGAGCTGTGAATATCACTGGCAAATTGACTGTGTTTTAACCCTGCTGATTAAAGCATTTAGAACCGAGTTTTGCTGGCTCACCAGCAAAAATGCAAAACCGTTTGCTGATGCACCTCCTAAGCCCAAAGGGAATGCTGGTAGCACTTTGGGCATAATGCTTTAACCCCTGTCCATGCACCTGATAGGAATTCCTTGCACGACAGATTGTGATTATTTACATGCAATGAGAACTGAATCTACAACACTTAGGTATTCCATATAGAGACTCCAGATCCAGATTTCTTGCTTTAAACAGCACTAGAAGTAACACAGTTCTGTAGATAGTGCAGGAACATAAATGAACAAAACACATATATGAGATATATTGTCCTCTAGGAAGTATGCATTTTTGCATTTGCGCCATAGAAAGAGCTTTCTTTTCTATGGCATGACTTAAGGCCGTGAAGTTGATTAAGGTCTAGGAGCATCTATCACACAGGGAGAGGCTGAGAGAACTGAGACTGATTAGTATCTGAAAGGTTCAAAGAGGATCTCTGTGTACTTATACACTGCAGAATGGAGAGAGACTGATTTGTCTCGTTAGTACCCAGTGAAAGGACAAGAGGCAACAGACACAAACTGAAATAACAGAGAACTGCACGTAAAAACAAAAGAATAAAAAGAAACACCTTTTGTCATGATGATGATCAACTACTGGAACAGGTCGCCCAGAGAATTTACAGCGTCGCCATCCTTAGAGATATTAAAAACCTAACCAGAAAAAGTTCAACTGACTCTAGCTGACCCTGTCTTGGAGCAGGGGTAAGAAGTGGATGAAGTGTCCTCCAGAGATCCCTGCATACCTCAGGTGTTTTATGACCTTGAAAAATGTGTTTGAAGGTGCTTCCAGAGGAGCAAATCATAAATGAAAAGCAAACTAAATAAATTTAGTTGCAGAAGGCTCGTATAATATCATACTTTTCTGTATTTTTCTGTCAAAAATATGTTCAGTATATTCCAAAATATGCTTTATAAATATTTCATAATACAATACAGTATTACTTCGTTCATTGTAACAGTAGTGTTCTGAAAAAGAGCTGGCTGGTTATAGTCACATTTTTTGCGTAACTTCTTAAATTATGGAACCACCAACATCTATGTAAGAGTGCAGAAATACTGTACAGCAATGAAGAAAACAATGTTTGTTTTGATAATCCAAAGAAGTGTTTGAAAAGGTCTAGCCAGTTCAATGGGAAAAGAAAAGTAAGGCACAATGAAATTGCATTTCTACTTTTGTTTGTACAAGGAAAAAGTAAAAATGTCACTTTGGCTAAGTTAAAAATGATTCCGCGTATTGTAAAAATGTTATCAAACCAGAAGAATAAAAAAAAGGTCAAGTTCATGACTGGATGCTTCGCTGCATCCGTTTCCACATGGACTTGCCATTTTATTGAAAATATCAAGCACATAGATCAAGGTTCCATAGAAGTGAATTACTAGCCCTGATAAGAAAAGAAAACATCTTAAAAAGTTTGAAGGTTGTTGCAGCACAGGTTAATTGTTTCATTACCCATGAAAAAGGGCAAAAACTTCCCAAGCATTTTCCCCTCAAAAAGCATTATTGACAGCACTGAACAAAAAGGTAACTTGAAAGCCACACAGGAATATAGAGAAATACTCAGAAAAACAATAACAAAACAGAGCAGTGTCAAATACAACAGTTGTTTATAAATATCAACCCTTTGGCTTAGGAGGTTTAATTAGTGTATTCAGATCTCATTAGATTTTGCTTCTTTGGCTTTTTTTCCTGGCAATATGGCCTGAAGTCAGTGCAAATTAAGTACTCTGAGTGCCCCGTGAGATTGGGCTCATAATTATTTCTCACCTTAACATCATCTAGTTCAGCTCAAAACAACTAAAACATGAGAAAGAAAAGAGCGTGTTTTAAACAGTCCCATTTGAATGCATTAAAAGTTGTTTATGGGAATGCCTAAAGTGTTAGGCATCTGGCTCACAAGTTTTGTATAACATATGCTCACTATGCATCCTATTAGAAGCTCAATTTGAGATAAGGCAGGAAAAAGAAAATGCAGTTTGTCAAGGGGTTTTGTGTATACCAAGACTCAGACTATGCAAATATTTATGGAATGTTAGGGAATTTAGGGAAAATAGAGTTGCTCTTCAGCTGCTTTTTTGGTTTGGGTTTTTTTTGTTTTGTTTTGGGTGTTTTTGTTTTTTGTTTTTTGGTTTTTTTTTTGAGGGGGAGTATTTTTATCATTATATTGTTAATATTATGGTATTAGTATGTATTAGCATTAGTATTCATTAGTATTGGTATTAGTATTAACTGCAACAAGTTATCAGACAGCACAGAATTTAGTAAAAGCTAAATGCATATTTGGGAAGTTCAAATCAGGTATTTCTGCTTCCCAGATCACTAGATCTTGTAAGTAGTGCTTTGTGCATATCCTACCCTTCTGGTACATGAATGATGTTACAGTATTTCTTATAGTTCTAGTTGTGCATGTTCTGCTACAGCCACTATAAATTTAAACAGATTATATATTCATTTTTTCCTTCAAAAAGTATGTATCTGATACAAAATTCTTGGTGTACTACCAAGATTGAACGTGAATATAAGACGTTAACCTTGTGTGTTGTAGAATAGAAGAAAATAAACTTTGAGTTTGCTTCATGAGCAGAACATCAAAAGACTATTCCGTTCTGAGTTATTCTAAATGGGAATGGCCTGGGTTTTGTCTCTTGGGAATAAAAAGGCCAGAACAGCAAAAGGATGCTTATGCCCACTTAAACAAGATGCATGAACAACAGCAGGATATGAAGGTGAAGTTTAGTTAATCTCTTAAGTTGTCTCTAAAACAGATATAAGATACATAAGATACTGTGCTTGGCAAAGAAGTAGAAGAAATGTATTGTATTAGATGCTTATTCTCTGCAAGGACATCCTAGTCAAATTGCTACCAATCATATGCTGCTCTTTGTTGCTGTTTTTCAAGATAACACAGATAGCCATGCTACTCATCACACACATGCACAGACTGCACTTGAGGTCCCCAAAACATCATCTAAATACTAGCAGCATATTTTCCAACCCCAACAGTTTTTCCCAGTTGGTGGAGGACACCATGATTTGCTAACTCTTAATTTGAAAACTTGAATAACATGGTGCCAGCTATAACCATTTTACAGGAAGAGAATAAAGGGGTTTTTTTATACCTGGGTTTCTCATAATGGGGACAAAGCCATGGAAAGAACCAAGTTCTTCCTCGAGGAACGGAATATAATTTAAGTTTCAGAAATCTTGGCAAGAGAATTTCAGATGTGTCTCATGCCTGCTCAGTCACAGAAGCTTGCACCTTGATGACAGAAGTTTGCATTGCTTAAATATTTAAGGTAGGATAAATAGGATCTATTACTGAGAGATTAAGATCCACTAGGTTCATCAGGAATTTAAGATAGAACAGCTTACAGGATCAACTCACCACATGAATTGCAAGTGTCAATGACAACACTGTTGGTCACCTTTACATCTTTTCCAGTTGAGATAGGTCACCACAGCAGACGGATGCACTGATGCACAAGTTTAGGTGATTAATGGACACTTATTATTTCTCACCCATAAGGTTTTAATAGCACAGTACAAAGACTTAATGGTCACACAGTTTTGCTAAAGTTGCTGAGCTGGAAAGCTGCCAGCCTGGAGAGCTGCTGATAAACAATTAACAGAACCTTTATTTAATAAGAGCTACAAAATTAGAAAAAAAAAAAAAAACAAACCAAAAAAAACCAAAAAAAAACAAAAAAAAAAAAAACCAAAAAAAAACAAAAAAAAAAAAAACCAAAAAAAAACAAAAAAAAAAAAAACCAAAAAAAAACAAAAAAAAAAAAAACCAAAAAAAAACAAAAAAAAAAAAAACCAAAAAAAAACAAAAAAAAAAAAAACCAAAAAAAAACAAAAAAAAAAAAAACCAAAAAAAAAACAACCACACACCTTCACAGAACAAAGCTGTAAGCAAGTTTAGGCCATGAAGTTGAAAAGCTCTGTTGAAGAATTAGCAAAACCAAGGTCAGACCACTAACTAGTTTCTCCTGTGCGTGCATGTGGGCACACACAAGCACACACACAATTAAAAGAACGATGTGGCTTACTGAAAACAGGGAAGTGCTTCCCTGAGACTCTCTTAAATTAATGTGATGAAAAAAGCAGTGGATAGCATACTGAAACTATTTTGAAAATACAAATAATGGCTTTGTTTGCCACTATATGTAATTCCTTCTGTATACCAGACTGCAGAAAAAATTCACTGCTTTTTATTGCAGAAAACAAAACAAAGTGAGGAAGGGAGAAGGAAAATTCTTCACCATTATTTTTTCTTTTCCTAAAGAAACAATAAACAAAATCTTAAAAATCTTGCCTATCATTTATGCTAGAAGTTTTCCAGCACATTTTCTGAGGAACATCCTAACATCCATCCCAAACTAACAGAAAAACATCAATAAACAACACACAGTTTATCTGAACTTTACTGGTTTCTGTCAAAATGTATGATATATTTCTTATATTACAGAGATTAGTGTATGTACAGAAAATTGCTTAGATTTCATTTTTACCTCTGTCAACATTAATCACTAATATCTCTGTATAAATCAATAATGGATTGTTATTAGCATCAAAATTTCTCAGGTCGTTAGATGCAAAGTTTTGTTAGAAATTAAAATACTTTTTTTGGATAGAAATAAAAAGATGCAAAAATAAGTCACATGACCATATTAAAAAGTAACGTGAATGAGTAGATTAAGACTATCTAAAATATTTTAACTCAAAGATTGTTCACAAAGTCTTTCTTGTACTGACAGCGCTGACAACTTAACCTTTACTTCAGAATATCACTCCAGAATAAATGCTCTAACATTTTTATATATATACCAAAGAAATGAACAACTTTTTTTGTTGAATTCAACAATAAATCAACATTAAAAATAAATCAGATGGATGGGGCTTTCCATGACATATAACCCAGAGTTAATGGAGACCACCAACACTATACCTAAGAATCAAGCGAAAAGAAAATAGGAATTTTCTTGTTTCACGTCTAAAACTCTAAGCTCGTTATTGAAATTCAGTTTTTCTGTAAGTGGCATCCTACGCTGAGTTAAAAATGAACCTTGAGATTGACTGCTAAACACAATCTTCCCTACAAACAGATAAAACATAAATACAAATTGTATGGCTAAATTAAGTATCACTAAAGTAAGGGGGAGAAAAACAAACCAGAGAAAACAAAAATCCAACAAAAAAACCCCAGGATAAATTAAAGAAGAATTTTAGTGGATGCATTTGCACTGCTTTGAAGGAAAAGTTCCTAGACCAGGCTGGAGGCCAAATTTATCATCCATTCACATCAGCACCTGGGCAGGAGAAAAGGCAGATCTGAATTCAATATGGTTATAGTGAAACATAGACAAGAGCATAATCCCTATGGGTGCACACCCTGCTCTGGACAACTTGGCAACCTGGGCCTGGTCCAGCACAGCCACCTACCTGGTAGCACTACTTGTACCTCCTATGAGAAAGACAGGGTTGTGCAAGACCTTGCAAGTACTAGGCCCTTTGTGACTTGCTGTAAAGAAAGATGGGATTTCTAAGTGAGTCAGACTCAGCCTGGTTCAGGTCCTCAGCAGAATTAACCAAAAAAAAAAAAAATTAGAAAATATCAGTATATAAGCTAGTATTATTTATTCACCTCTGAATTTTAACAAATATCTTCAGTGATAATAACAAATTTTCTGTATTTATAGACAAACAGTACTCCATAAATATTCAATTTTACTATTTAGCATATGTATCTCTAGTTCATATACAATACATATAGAAGTCTGGTAATCACTAGACTATTTTACAGTCAAAAATGTTCAGAGACGCAGTTATTAATCCATTAAAATGCAAATAGCTAAACCCCTTTACACTTCATTCTTTACATCCTTCTAACATGTGAATAAAAGAACAAAAATTATTGGTTAATTCCAGGGCTAACTGGAGAATCAGATCATATTTAACGGCAATAAAAATATTTTTATTTACATTTCTCCATCACTAATTAACAGTAAGAGATTACCAGTCTCTTACAATAAGACAGTAATTCAGTAAGAGACTGCCATTTTCAATATTTCGTAATTAAGATAAATTAAGATAGCTTTTGCTGTATGGCATCTGAGGGGGAAAGCTGGGGTCCCTTTATAGTGAAGGAATGTCAGATCCTCTGCAGGACTAGGAAACTGCCTTCTTCACCACCAACAGCCCAGGAAGCTCTGCTGCCTCCTTTGGGCGCCTACATGGGATACAGAAGTCAGATACCTCAAAAGTACCCAGTCCTAAATCTAACAAATGGAATCTGCTGAAGTTCAAAACGTCCTTATAGATAAACTAAGGGATGTGCATTCCTCGGCTTCATTTGAATTCAAACTGCAAACTTCCCTTCAAGTGTTTTGGGGAAAAAAAAAAAAAAAGTTATGAAGCAATATAGACTATTTCACTAGAGTTTGTAGAAGGTATTCCCTACCAGTTAGTTGGATTGGTGCAAAGGGGAATGTATCTCTGATGAAACTGGGAATACAGCCAGCAAACATGGCTATGCTACCTAGGAAGCATACACTGTGCTTCCTAGTGTATTAGGTATTAATACATTTGAAGATGATATATGATACTACAACCACTATGTTCTTTGATACACATCACAAGAGAGTACTGTGTAACAGAGTTGGTATCTTAAATCAATTTCATTTCAGGTTAAGTGAAACAATATTTGACTTGAGAGAAAACTCTGGAAGACTTTCTTCTTCTGTTGTTTTTTCACTGATTTTTGAATTTAGTGAAACAAACTTAATTTGCAACAACCAAAGTCTGTAACATTAGAGAGAAAGAAAGAAGAATAACCTGTATTTTAAAATAGGAATATTTTTGTATTTGGTAATAGCATCAAAAAACAACCTATATTTGCAGGAGCAAGGGATAAAGCTCTGAGTTGTTCTTTTAAAGAAATTTGCAATGTAATGACCTCCATTACAAGACAGAAATATCAGTACAGCATAAAATATCTACTAATAGTTATATTTTTTTTGTTAATCTCCTGCCTTAAATCAAATCTCTGTCTTCCAAGATACTAGTCCTCTACTGTAAATACAAAATAAATGCAATAAACGGTCTAGTTTATGGCACTGTGTTATAGGCTCCTAGGTTTTCTGGTGAGCCAAAAAATAATATGAAGGTTGTTCTTTTTCACAATATGATTTTCCATTTTAAGCAATAATTCAAATCAGAAAGCTAACACTAATCTTCCAGGGTGAACAGCTTTCACTGACATGAACAGTTATTTTGTAGTTGCATAACAACTGGCACAATTACAATAATACTATTTGAAATAATATTATATAGAGTTAGTTTCTTCCTATCTTAGTTTAAAATAGACCCCATTCTTTTTTACTTCTTCAGTCTACAACTAGAACAGGAAAACAGAAGAAAGAAATGCTGAAGCTCAAAGGGCTCAAGAAAACAAAGATTTTTAACAAATGTTTTTGGATCCATGTTGCTCATAGGTTTTTATTTTATGGAAATTAACATGTTTAGACAGAAGAATAACCGATGTGTTCCCATATCCATTCACTTTCACCCACTTCTGAGGCTTTAGTTTCAAGTTTGAGCTACACTTTATACAAATGAACTAAAACATGACATGATTTGGAATTAAACCAAACATTCTGCATTATTCCTAGAAAAGTAACTTACCTCCTTCCTTATGATATCAAGCATATTTAATTGTTTCGACATGTCAGGCTCTTAAAAGGCCAGTAACAGTTCTGTGAAGAAAACAAAAACCACACCTATATTTCTTCATAGGAGTGAAATGATCATATAGCATATGTCATTTTCTCCACAGAGAACATGCTGCTGTGATGGATACGATCACAGAAGCAGAGAAGGTGCAGTGTGGCCTCCACAGAATCCTTAGTTTTCCCTTCCACCCCCAGAGCAGACTTGCTTTAGAGAATTGACTGCTAGTAGAAGGAAAAGGCCAATTGATGAGCTGATTTCAGTCATTCCCACACTTGAGAAAACTTTCATGGCTTCCACTTCTAATTTTAACTCCTTTTCTGTGTATCCAGTCCTGTATCCCATGCTATCTAATACATAATTTTCTAATGACAGTGCAGTTGTCAAGTTGCATGAGAAGAACATATCAAAGAAGTCTCTCTTGGACTTCATGGAGCTGTATCTGTCATAAGAGTTCAGTCATTACCACAAATTTTCAAGAATAATTTTATGACTCTCGTAATACATGGAAGATCTCAAGATAAATGTTGATGGTGGATCTATTTGCACTTTACCTTTCTGGTGAATTTTTGCATGCTGAGGTTTTCTGCTTCTTACACCCATTTAAACTTAAAAAGAAAAGCATTTTGAGTGTTTAAAAGCTTGATTAATCATGAAATACATATTAATACCTATCAAAAGCTGAAAATAAGGAAATAACAGGGAAAGTTTCCAGTATAGAACTTCAGTTAGTGCTCTCACTGTGCACTGAATTACTAAAAATTAAATCATTGGGAGATAGTTTACCAGATGTAACAGGCAAAGGTGTGTTGAAAGAACAAATTTCAAAACATAAAACTACACAAAACCATGTTTCTTTTAGCAGCTTCAGAGCTGACTGACACTTAAACAGCCATCAGACACAATACAGCATTTAGAGATTTCCAAATGTGACTGGCTGTGATGAAACATTGCAATCAGTTTACAATGTGGGCTTCAAAAGATTTAGTACATATTCAAAAAAATGCTGCAAAGCTTAACAACATCAATCAAACAAGAAAAGGAAAGCTATCACTGGATTGGAGATTATTTCCAGTAAATCTAAGTATGTATGACAAAGATGCATTTGTCATGCATACCTAGATTTAGTGGAAACAATCTTGACATCATTTTAAAACAATCTTAATGGTATTGAAGAGCAGCATTATTTTGTTGGAAACGTACCATCCCCTTATTTTTCAGTTCTCCAGTATGTAGTCATTAACAGCAAAGACTTCCACCTTCTTAATGTCTTAGTTCCTCAATTAGTCATCAAAATTTCCTGCCCCATTTCCTTCCCATGCTGACTCTTCCTTTTTATTAAACTAATTTTCTTTCCTGATATGAATGCTATGATATAAATACTCCTACAGTATTTGCCTCCAAAAGAATTGAGTCGAATTTGCAGTATGGACTGCACACCAGATGCCATGCATGAGATTGTGAACATACCCAATATATGAAATTGCTGCAGCTAAAAAAAATTTCAAACATGAATATCTTATCTTCCCGATGTTAAGAGAATAATTTGGGTGCTTTTGGTTCGTTTTTGTTTGGTTTTGTGTAGGGTTTTTTTTTCCGATACAGGAATATGCAAAATCAGTCATACTTCAGAACAGCAGAGTGCGTTCACAACACATGAAGAAAAATTTTTAAAATTGCAGCTTAAAGAGTTTGGTTTAGGTATTGTATTTAATCTCCTAAAAAGAACCTTGTCTTAATGTTGTTAAAGTCACTAAGATAGCTTTCAAAAATAAGATAAAAATTACAAAGATTATATTTAGAAAAAGTTAAGATAAAACTTCTTTTGGATTCCAGTAAGGTTTTCTGTACTGTCTCTCACAGTATCCTTCTGGACAAAATGTTATATTAAATGGGGTTACATCAGGTTGGCCACTAGTGGGGTTCCACAGGGCTCCATTTTAGGGCCAACTCTCTTCAATGCCTTAATCTGCAGTGGTCGCCGCACCAAGACTGCCGAAGTTCAAGGAGCATTTGGACAAGGCTGTCAGGCATATGGTATGATTTTTGGGCCTGTCCTGTGCAGGGCCAGGAGTTGGATTCTATGGTCTCTATGGATTCCTTTCAATTCAGGATATTCTATGATTCCATATTGGATTAGGAGTTACATATGAGCCCTGTAACAAAAAGCCCATTGATTAATTATTTGCAGCCAAATTCAAAGCTCATGGCTCTGGATATGTTGAGAAAGTTTGTTTCCCCTTTTCAATTGTTCTAATGTAGGTTTGTTTTAGCCTCGTGGGCTTGCTCATAACAGCTTTCTATTTCATATTCACAATGTCACTTTGAAGAAAAGATCAACAAAACAACTAAACAGATTTTTAGCTCCTCAGCATTCTGAACAACTATCTCTAATTTTTCATCCTTTTTTTTATATATTACCATATAGTAAGATAATATTTGTAGTAATAAACTATCCTTGAGTAGTACTACTTTTGTGATTATAATAAACTTCAGCATTTTATCGCTAATAACAGTGATTTATTGCTTCCAGTACTCTGTGGGGGAAGCAATTCGTGTAACAATGCTAATGTCACTTCCCATTGTTTTAATTTAATCAGCTGTAAAATAGGAATAATAAATTATGTTGTCTTGCAGGTTATAAGATTACATATGTCCAGTGGTCCATGAAAAATTCTAAGCAATGTATTTGGTTCTAACTTTTCATTAACCGTATACCACACTTCTATTGTTAAATATTAATCCAGGAGACCAAGGCTCTTTTTGCTTTACTCTGCAAGAACCTAGTTACAGCTATATAAAACTTAAACAGCTATAATTAATGCAAACTCAACTTGAATGTTAAACAATTTCCTATTCCTTATTCTGAAAAGAATTTTTGAACCTGAATTTCATCAGGATTGTTAACTTGCTACTTAGAGATAGCACGCTGCTTTGCTCTGCTCTCTTCCTTTTCCCAGCCTTACAAGAACAATTACCCGAGAGAAGGATGAGAAAGATAGAATGTTTGAATACTTGGAAATCAATGAACATCTAACATGTCAAACCTCTTGATATTCACAACCTTTTTGTCTTAGGACAGCTTTGCCATTCACCTCACAGTAGTCACTAAGGACATTCACTAGATCAGGAACCTTGCTAATACTATTCTTATGGCTACAAGAAGACAAAGAATCAAAAAAACCAACATTTTTACTAGAGAAATGAAGAGTAGGCAAACTCTATGAAGCATTAGCAAAATTATGTAAATATTACTTTTAATGTTCAGAGGTAGATAAGTCACAATCCAGCAGCATCATCCACTTAAGAGAGACCTTTAATTTTCCTCTCTTCTTTTTTTGAGATAGTATCTATATTTCCATTCCAAGTTTAGCTACAGCATTTCACTCACCCATTCATCACATTTTACAGATTTTTTCACCCTGACAGTATTTCCCAGCAAGTCCTTCCACCAGTTTTTCTAACTTACACATTCGATCTGTTCATTCAAAAACCCTTCTCCTCCCGTATCTAGGACAACAGTCTTAGCTGTGTTTCCATGATAGAGACAACCACAGCACCAACATTATGATGACAGAACAATGCAACCAGAAAAGAGAGGGAATGATTTTGTTAAGCATGTACTTGGACATCAGGAGTATGTTTACAGCAAGACGAGTTATGTAATGAGCCATTGCTGAACTACTTAATATAGTCTTCCTTCCTCCATATGGATGACTATTTACTATAAATCTAGCTTAAAATAATTAGCAACTGCTTCTTTTCCTTTGAAGGAAAAATCCAATGTGTACCGAGGGCTTGCTATCAGTTTGAATATTTGTTAGATGAGGCTACAAAAGCTAAGTCTATTTCCAGGTCATCCAAATACAGTGAGCGAGACTTTTATCTGTAGAAATGACAATGTATGCTGAAAACCATTCCTGTACTACCTGGCTATTTAAAGAATTTTGGATTAAAGTTTGTTGCACCATGCACTCACAGTACTGCATCTGCTTAAACTAAACAGTTGATCAGAATGTAGAAAAAACACTTCTGAATTAAATGTGGTAACCAGTCTATTCCCAGTTTTTAGTTACAGAAAGATTTTATCCACATTGTAAAAGTCAAAACTTTTCTCTAATAAATGTATTTTTTAAATTTGCATACACTCAACTATACACTTCAAAGCTGCTTGATAACCTTGTTCAAATGAACTGTGAACAACAGAAATATCTCCAACAGAAGATTACCAAGTTATTTCAAGTGTATCACAAGAAAAAGTCTGTATTCATCTTCATTCACTTTTATGTTCACGTGACCTAGGTGTAATGATTATTTTGAATTAATTAAAGCAGAGAAAAATATGGCCTAAAACTATGCACAGGTTCTTTTTCAATAGACTGAAAAGGCTTCTTCATGGTATCTCATATTTTCCCTATGTGGTGTAAATATTTAAAGCTACCAAAAAAATACCTGCACCAACAGCAGTAGAGTTTGGAATTTTTAATTAAAGGAATCTTCTTGATGCTCTGTGATGAATTTATTAGTCTGACTCAATAATGAGGGAGGTCTGGTAAAGTTTGGCTTCTATCATACACAAGAACTCTAAATTATTTCCTTGGATTTACGTCGAATGAAAACAGTAAGAACTGACACATTATATACAGAATCCTGTTGCTCATAGACAAACCAAAGTGATTTAAAAACAATTTAGTGTCATATTATACCTATGAGTACATTTCCTATAATTTTGTGAATGTCACTAAATCCTATGTTAAATAAATAGCTGTTGCACTATGCTCTGACTACTCAGTGAATCGGTAGAAACTAAAATCCACTTCTGATTAAATAAATCTAACAAAGTTTAAAATCTTTTGATATTTATTATGAAGTCACATTTAGCTTTATGAAGCTCAGGATAAAAGGGACAAGATTCAGTGTATTCTTGAAAGTCAAATTAATATTTCAGGTTCACTGAAGAGCAGAGGGACTATATTAACACCCTTCATGATACAGACTACTGTGATAGGAGCCTGTTGCTCTTTGCCAAAGAGAATACTTTCTTTCACTTGTTTGGCTTTAACAGCCACTTTAACATTTCTTATCATACCCATCAGTCTGAAGTGAATTGTTTATCTCTACAAGTTAATTGCATTCTCATAGAATTTAAAACGGAACTGTGCATATCAAGAAAAAGGATGGTTTCTATCTCTGAAGACATGAAAAAAAAGGGAGAAAATTTGAGTCTTCTTGCAATGACAACCTTACTTAACAAAATTTTTAGGTCCTGCAGATTGTCTCAATTGCAGCAATTACCTAAGAAATGAACACTGTTTCTTCAAGTAAGATGTTAAGCTGTCCAGGCTATGTAATAGTTGCTGAGGCACTTCAATTTTTCTGGTAAGATATTTGACAAATAAAATCACCATGTTTATTCTTTGATGTAATTTAGAAACAAATTATTTGGGATATACATTTTTCAAAGCAATAGAGTTCCACAAGGAGATACAGAATAACTGCCTAGATTTTCACATATTTCTGTGCCTCCTTATTGCAGGTTCCTTCCTTGAGTGATACAATTTATTTTTTTTTTAATAACCATCCACGGGGTATTTGAAAGCAAATTTGTACCATTCAGGAATACATGTCCAACAAACAAACAAACAAAAACCAAACCCCATAAAACACTAGAACAAACAAAAAACCAAACAAAAACTACCAACAATGTAGTTTGCCATGCCCTAATATCTTTTAGTCCCCGCTGTCATTGATATTAATACCCTTCTGTAATAAGTTGTTAGGATCCATTTAACTACCATCAGTAATAGGATGACTTACTAGAAAATAAATGAACCATACCTGAAGAGTCTTTTGAAACATTTCTAAATATCAAAGAAGCTACAAAACAAGCGACTTCATCTTTGCCTCCCCTGAACTTTAGGACATGCAGTTCCCTGCTGGACCATAGCACAGTCCTGGCTCTGCAGTTATGGGTGGTCTCCCCCTGGTTACAGTTGCACCTCTAAATGAGAAGCCGTGGAAGATATTACCACACAAATAGTAATCGTGCTGCAAGCACTGAAATTAGTAAAAATATCTCCTGTACACTCTTGGATTAGTTCATCAGACCACTGATGATATACTTTGATGTAATTCAGGTGCTTGTATCAGAAGGAGACGGACATAAAGATTGGCCCAATCCCCAAACATTATGTAGTTCTAGATAAATCTATCTTTTTGATATTAGAGTTCCCAGGTTTTCTTTTATTACTAATCTTTTTTGCCTCAGGCTCTTTCTCATGCACACCCAATGACCTTTCTTCATTTTCAGTTTTTTACTAAGCAGATCTTCCTCACTGCCTCTAGGTATCATATAAAAAGCCAGGTTATTTCCTTTACTCCAGAGACTACATCCTCCTTTTCAGTCTCCAACACTACTGAGCTCCAGATGGCATTTGCAAGACATAAATTTCTGTCCTGTGAGTACAATTAAAAAAGAGACTTTATCATAGGCCCATGTTTCCTGGGACAGATCCCTTAACTTTTTTCTAAAACACTGTTGGCTTTCAAGCTGTTGAGGAACTTTCTAAATTCTTCTATATCAAAGGAAACCATTTGACCTTCAGAATACTGGAATAACAACTGCTGACCTCTAATAAATATAATGGCAAGCCAAAAGATTTTTGTATGGGTTTTTTTTACAAAAAAAAAAAAATTTTGTAACAATTTTTAATGACCATCTAGAGTCCTTTGAAAATTTTACGTACACAGACCAAACTACACATATACATATACAGTCATCCTTGGCTACTGTTTGTGAATACTTTGAAAGTATGCTGTGAAATACGGGATGAAAACCACTCATGTAGACTTCCAAGTAGCTGAACTTGACTTGTCCCGAATAGTGTGCACTGTATGCAGGATTCTGCTCCTGTATTTGGAACTTATATTTTGCAGGTTTTGAGAATACGGGAGGAAACAACACAGCTTGGATTTCGTTAATACAACTGTGTTTGCTAAGCGGCTTAATAAGCATATGCTGGGTATAGTTACATTCCCATCAGGAAATGTAAAATACTATTTAAAACAGTGAAATTACCATAATTGAAAGAACACAGATGCTCTTTAATAATGTAGTAGATTGCACCCTCAATGGAAATGCTCATTAATTCTATTTTAAGACAGTGTGATTCACCTATATGTCAGACAATTATCATTGAAAGCTAGGTTAGTGGAAAGGTTACGTATTCAGATTTGATGACTCCATCACAGAATATGCAACATTTTCCCTTTGACAGCAATATGCCTATTCATTTACTTCTCCCACATCATGTAATTTATAAGCAGGTGTAAAAAAAGTCAGAAACATTCAATTCCTTTTTTCCAAAAAAAAAAAATAAAAAAATAAAAAAAAGGAAAAACACCTCTGAGGTCAGATTGGCTTCAGAAACTTATAATACTTAATACATTATCAGCTGCAATCCAAAGGAAAAGACTATGATCCCCACGAATAGATTTTCAATATCCAAAACTGAGTTACATCAGTAGCAATAAGTAAATGTTGCTAAATTGCTGCAAACTTGAGAAACATGACAGCAGCATGCAGTGAGCAACACACAAGGGTAGAACTACAACGAAGATTGTTACCAAGATCATCCATGCTATTTTGTACTGGTTTACTATACGACTCTTCAGTGTTCAAGATTCTTTAACAGAGCCTAATGCAACATGATGTGAGACCCTGTTTTATCATCATTTAAGAAATTACTCAATTTCTGCCAGAGGCATCATTTGATTTGTGTTCCTTTTACCTTATAGATGATTTCCATATCCATACTAAAAAATGTTCAAGTAACTCCTTAGCTATTGGTTTACAGAAATTTGTGAAAACTCCACAAGCAAACTTCTGAAGTCATTGGAAGGGATAGTTCAAACTCATTCATTGCTCACTGACATGACCAAGCATTTTTCAAATCCTATTTTTTTTTTCTAACTTGATTTTGCTTTTCTATATTTTCTACTTCCTGAAAGGAGTATCTTAAGCCTACTTACAATATGCAAATATGTGCAAAACACTTAACAAGCAGTAATTAATCAACTCACACACACATGCTATTTGTTGTAATTATTAAATTGAACTAACTGCTAACACAGAAAAAAGAGAATTTTTCTGAGTTTGTTTTGGCAATTTTTTAAAATTTAAAAATATACATTAAAATGTATTTTCTGTAAATGTAGATATACAGAACCCTGGACTTAAACATGTTCACAACTTACTTTGTGTCTCTAGTTAATGTATTCTTTGACAAAATGCCAAAGATGAATGGGTTGTCTCCACACACCAAGGAGAGTAAGACCCCTTCATCTGTTATTTCAATATTATAGGTGTATGTAATACCCTACTTATCAAACCTTGCCTTAAGCACCCCTAGAGAAGCTGCTCAGGCTGTCTCAAAACAGCCTCCCACATTCCCACATTTATAAAGACATGTAGTGACAAGATCAAGAGGAATGGCTTAAAGAGAGATTTGGATTAAACATTAGGAAGAAAATCTTTATTTTAAGGTTGGTTAGGCACTGATACAGATTATCCAAAGCAGTTGTGGATGACCCCTCCCTAGAAGTGTTGGATGGGGCCTGGTCTAGTAGAAGGTGTCCCAGCCCACAGCAGAGGCTTTGGAACTAAGCAATATTTAAGGTCCCTTCCAATCCAAACCATTCTATGATTCCTATATGTCAGCTCAACAAAGGTAGATTTATATGAGTTTATGCTTTTCTCTCCTAGACTACTGCTCCTTGCTGGTGTCCAAATGAAAGAGGATACCTCTTGAAGGTCAGGCATTCAATCCACCCCCACAGATTACCTTCCCAGTGTCCTAATGAATCCAGGATAATCCAGAGATTATTCAGGAAATAAAAACTTGTTTCATTGAGCTGTCACTATTCCTTATCTTTTCCTATAAATGATACTGTCCTACAGCAACCTAACAAAAGAACCAAGCACATTGAGAATGGAGTAAGAATAAGCCTTTTGCATAGCTCAATCTAATACAGAGCTGGGGAGCCAACCATGAAAAGCTTTGCTATAGGAACTCAAGGATGTGTCACAGTTAGTTTACGACAGTAAGTGCTCCCTTTAATTTTTCTTTTATAAAACAGTATTTTTATTCAGGTATTTCATTGCATCACAAGGTTAATGCCATATTTAAAAGGCATAAGCTATCCAGATTTAATGAATGTGAAAAGACAAAAAACCACAGCACAGTTCCACGACATTACCCTTTCAAATAAAATTAAAATTCAATATGAAGTTTGACATATTCAGAAGCTGTAACCTCATTGATTTCATGAAAAACTGGATCTAGGACTTCAGAAAGTTGTTGGTAAGGGGTTTAAGTTATTTTATTTTAATCTTTGCAGTAGTACACTAAAACCAAAAGAAGAATAAAACATAAATATCTTCTATTTATATAGCAAAACCAAACAAGAAGGAAAATGGAATGGATTTGTTTTATGCTTTCATGATCACATTCAAGACAAGTCTAATAACTTATAATGACTGAATATATCTGTGTCCTTTCTGTGTTTCAAAATTGCACAAAACAAAGTGAAGGAAAAAATAGGAAAAAAAGAAAAAAGGAAAAAATTCGTTCTCTAGCAAAATAAAGATATTTGTTAAGATCTACTGAAGACAGGAGCTGCAGGAAAATGCAAAAAAAACCTCAGCAAAAAAAACCCCAATTCAAATCCCAAAACCTAACCATAAAAACCTGAAGAGCAGTTATATCAAAGCACAAAATCTTACACAAAATCCCAAGACTTTTCCATTGGCTTCTAAAGGTGAATATGATGTAAGTGCTAAGGTTGGAGAAACAGCAAGGCTGTGCATGAAAAGATAATATTTATCCAAAGTACATCAATAAATAAAACACTTCAAAAGTATAGGGCATTATCACTAATTTCAGTTGAATGAAAGAGTTTAAATTAAAAAGCAATTTCTAAAAAGATTGTGTCACTCTCATTCATGGTGTGAAAATACAGTATAGATTGACGTGCCTGAAATGACTGTTTTCTGATGCCTCCTAGTTTACTAAATATGCTATAAGATGCAATATCAAAAGTAAAAAGAGTGATTGAGCCAATTATCCTAGAATTCAGAAGAAAGAAATAGCTGTTTTCAGTTTCTTTCAGTGATCATGCATAGTCTAAGCACATTTTGCCAAAGGAAAGAGGAACCAGAGAATACGTTATTACTCTAGGGAAAAGAAGTTATCTCTAGAGTTGCTCAAATACCATTGAGCATTAACAACCAGTGTGTAGGCCATTTTTAAATATATAGCTTTTTACAACACCTTATCTAAAATACAAAAGGGTACAAAAGCTCAATAAGCCCAAACCACATGAAACCCTCCTCTGAAATAAAGAAACCTAAATTATTGTAGCTTTTATTGTGTTTATCTATTCAAGATAAAAAGCTAAAAATATTCAGAATGTTGGTAAATCTTTGTAGCCTGGAATGTCTTTCACTCCTCTTCCACTCCACAAACAACATATCCAGAATCCATATGTAGAGTACGATAGCCAGCAACAATTCTCTTTCTGTAGCAGCAGGAAGAAAAGGGGTTTGGGGGAAACAACAACAACAGCAACAAAACAACAACAATAAAAAAATATCCCCAATTCACAACAACTTTTTTCTTGAGCCTCACAGGTGAAATTCACCCTTCCCGCCATCTGGATGTGCAAATGGTGAGGGTCAAGATCAGTTCTTTAGCACTGCTTTGGTGTATGGGATCTAGAAAGAATCAGACAATTTTAATTAAAAATCTAACAGTCTTGTTTCTGAACACAATACTACTGGTGATTGAAAAACAATATATTAAATGCCCCGAAATAATCACATTACTGAAAAATTGCTACTGATCAAAAAGATTATAGTCTTACATTAAAAAAATCAACGAAACTAAAAAATGCTTGGATTTTTTTCTAAACTGAAGTTCAGATCTTGTAGTCTTGCATCTAATTCCTATGCAGTCATTAGTTCTAGAAAATTAACAGAAATAGGAACAGTTATTTTAGCCTCAATCTTGCTTTTGTAAAGCAAATATAAAATGTAACAGCAGATATTAGGAAGAAGCTGAAATATCTTTTGTTCTGCTTATTACATGCATTTTGGTATATTGGATTAATTTTAAATTTCCTGGTTTGTTAAAAATGCTATCACTTTTTTAATTTAGCTAATTTGCAAAACAGCCACAAATGTGAAGGCCCAGCTGGGTTCTCAAAAAAAATCCCAAAACACCAAGAAGTTGTTCTTTCAGAAAAAGCAGCTCTCCTTCTGAAAAAGAATTTTACAATAATATTGTGACCTTGTATATTCATTAAAATAACTTTTCTCTGTTTCTCGACAAAAGGTTTTTCTGTACAAGAAACATCAGAAGATTCAGCGAAGCCACAGGCTTAATATCTCATGGAGATATTAAAGTGTGTCATAATTAAGATTCCTTAATAGTGTTGGTAACTCAAAATGAAACATGATAATGTTAGTTTCAGGTTTTTCTTTAAAAATGCATTGCCTCCTTTTCCAGCAAAATTCCACAATGTCCAACAGGACTTCACACCTTCAGACTTCTTGTCTCTCCTGGCCAAATTTTACTTTGTTGTTGCTGTAGGTGTCCTTTAAGTTATACTGCCTGTACTGTCCATTAGTCAGTATACCCCCTTCAGCATACCAGGTCCCAGTTCACAACAGTATTCCTTTCCTCAATAAGCCTTAATTGTTAACTTGATGCATTTTAATATATTTCTAACATAACCTCATCTGTAGAAACATAAATAGTGTTACTGAGATGACAATGCTGATGTAACTGCAGCTTCTGAAATGGCTGTGTACAGAGGAAAATGTGTGAAATCCAACCCTTGGGATCCTCAAACACTCCAGCAAGGGTACCTGCAACTCTGTTTGCCAAAGCTTTAAGGACTGTGAAAGTGTCGGACAGCACAAGCGAAGGGGGCAATACACAACACTGACCGTATAATAATACTCCTTTCTACCAGCACAGCTGAAGAAAGAAGTCAAAAAGGCCATCAGACATAAAAACCAACTTTGCTGGCTAACTCTGATCCTACCTGACAATCTATTCCTCTCTCCTTCAAAGCTTAAGAAGGTAATTTTCACATAGACCCATCTTATGTTATCAAATCCTCTTGGTGAGTGCCACACAAAACCACTCAAGTTCACTCAATGTATTTTGACACTAAAAGTCCATTTAAAAAAACAAACAAGAAAATAGTTAATTACATGCATCTGTGTATTTTTCAGCATTACAATTCTGTTCAGACTGTTAAAAACAGCTCAATTTCAGACCTCTGTTGTCTACTGTTCTTGAAAGTTACAGTTTCGGGCTGTTTCAAGAGGAAGGTTTACAACTCTCATCTCCTCAGCTGTGGAATGCCTAAATCTCAAGGTGGTTGGGCATTCAAGTTCTTCACATAAAACAGAAAGCTTACATAGTTATGAAACACCAAGACCTGCTAAAATTAATGGTGAAACTAAATAAATGGATTGTGCAAGAACTCTATGCCAATGGATTTCTAACATGCCAGGATATACACCACGATATAGTGCAGGCCTCTCAGATACACAGCAGATAATAGAATAAATGCATTTAAAGTGAGATTACTCATTTAACAATTCTCTAATATGGGCTCATTTTTCACATAGCAATTATCTGCAAATATAAAAAGAAGAATTACAGAAAAGTGAGTTTATATTGCACTGCATGGAAAAAATGTTAATTCACTGCTTTAAACAAACTCATGATGTCTAAATAAATTAGCTTCTGTTATATAGAGGAAAACTACTGCCACCATTTATTCTTCTCTCCCCCCATGTATGGAAGAGAACATCAAGATGTTATGTGAAAACCCACTGTAAAGAAATGTCCTCTTCAATTTTAGAAAGACTGTCAAGAAAAGATGAGCTAAAATGTGAATTATAACAAAGTGATGACAAATTCAAATAGAAATAGCAAGGCATGATGAATGCTGTATTGTGTGAATTAGATGATTTGACAGTATTAAGAACCAAATGAAGTATAATTTTGCATAAGCAGCAATGTGAAAACTCTACACAGTTCTTTTTTCCAGGCTATCTTCAAATAACTGCAGACAATCAGAAGCATTTCACTATTATTAATTTAAAAATTCAGTTATGCCACTATGTGTTAATGAGTCACTGTTATTTGACTACCAAACCCAATTGTTCTTTAACATCTTTTAAAATATGTAGGACAAGGACATAGAAGGAGTCATCCTACTACAAAAACAATTCCAAATTGTGCTCAGTGTCTCTTTCTGTGAATTTTTAAGAGGAATCACGGAAGAAAAATGTGAAGAAGGCTGTTGGAAAAGAAAGGTGCTTGTGACAGAGAGGCAAGAAAGCCTACAAGGATTAAAATACTTAAACATGCCTATAGTTTAAGGCAGATGCTCAGAACAGACTTTTCAGAATTTATTCCAAAACCAAGGTAAGAATAGTCTATACGGGTATATGAGTTTTACTTAGTAAACGGATAAAAACATGTTACTAAAAATTTTAGATGTACTAGTAATAGATACTGTAAATTGTGCAAAAACACTCCAAACTGTTAGTATACATGGTTAGTCTTTAAATATAGATTCTCAAATTATACAAATGATAATTAGTCAGTCTACTGATTGGTTTTTTTCAAAGACTTTCCACCCTTCTCTATAAGGATCAGTTTCAAAGGAGAATTAGGTCAGGATCAAAGGAGATGCCAGTATGGGTGCTGTTGTGGTAGGAGATAGATACAGACCACCTATCAGCATAAAAAAAGCTTTTTATAAAAAATTTAAGAAGATCTCTAAAACATAGAGCCAGATTCTTAGGATGGATTTTCATCTTCCTGCAATCTATTGGAATGGCAACAGAGCTGGAGCCAAGCAGCAGAGTTGTTGGGGAGGTGTCAGGGATAATTCCTTGATACAAGCAATTAATAGGGCAAATGCACAGTGGATGTGATATTCACTAACAGGGACAGACTGATTGGGAACATAAAAATTCACTGGCAGCTTTGGCTGTAGTAACCATGAAATGGAAAAGCTCAAGATCCCCAGGGGAGGGAAGTGAAGGTAGCAAGTAGCACACTACAAATTCAGGACTCTGGAAGTGAAGAATTTGGCTTAATCAAGATATTTGTATGAGTGACCCAAAGAGAGGCAGCTTTGGAGGGGAAAGGAGCTTGTAAAAGCTGACAGGTCTTTAAGACCTATCTCTTAGTTCGGGAATCATCCCTCACAATAATTAGAAAAAGAAACAGATTAGCAGATCATTTTAACAAGGAACTTAACGACTGTATTTCAAAGCAAAAACACAGTCCACAGGTTGGGGAAGCAGGAACAAGCTACAGGGGAGAATTATAGTAAGATTGACAAGCAAGGACAGTGTGAGGAAACCAAGGCTCACCTAGAGCTGACACTTGCACGTGATATCAAACACAACTAGAACTTCAAGTGCTCTATTAAAACAGGAAAAGCTGGGCAAGAGAAAACATGGTTGTATTATTCTATAGGGTATTCTCAGGTGGCTGAAGTGAGAGCAGACACAGAATAAGGTTGAACTGCTTGCCTTGCTTGCAACAGTAGCCTGCCCATACCTGTGTGCTGATGACTGAGTAAATGGAGGTCACCTCTTAAAAGCAGCCCTTGGCAGAAGCTCATGGATCATGACTGGTAAGGTGTGCACATAAGAGAAAAAATTTCACCTGAGGAAAGTGGAGTGGGTTGCCCAGAGAGGCTGTGTAGTCTCTGTCATTCGAGGTTTTCAAGACTCTATTGCATAAAGTCCTGAACCTCCGCGTATGACCTTGTGGCAGGCTCAGCTTTGCATGGGAAATTGGACTAGAGAACTCTTGAGTCCTTTCCAGCCTAAATTGTTCTGTAATTATGTTACAGGAAGAAATAAGTTTAATGAAAATTTTACAATACAACAGACAGAACATTGTGCAAATAAAACTATTTTCCTTATTTTAAAATTTTGTGTGCGCACTGCTAGATGAAAGGGAGTTCTGGTCAAACTCCAAGGCTGTGCCAAAAAAAATGAAAGCTGAACATTCAGAGCTCTAAAGAGAAACATTTCAAAGTAATTTCTGAACTTAAATGGGAGAAAGTGAATAATTGCACATAATATTTAGAGTTTTTCAATAGATATAATAAATGGCTTGTGAACAATTTATATGAGATGAGCACAGTTGTTATAATAGATGTGTTTTTCAATCAGAGACTTTTGAATCAGACACCTAAGCACCTACTTCCTCAAAAAGATGCAGTTTTTCTAATACTCAAGCTAAAAATCAATCAATGACTATAAGGCCTGACCTAGATAAATCACTCTTTTCTTCTCCCTGAAGACATTGCACAACACACATACTATTGTGGCAATTGAGAAATTTAATAGTATGGTAAACACCACTAAGATCTTTCTATGCCTTCAGGGAAAGCTGTAAATATCAGCTTAAAAGGCACTGACGGTGAGCTGTTAAGAACATCTAAACAATTTTTACTAATAACAGCAATTTGTAAAAGAATTGCTAGAATGGCAGTGATGAAACTCTCAGTGAAACTGGCAAGAATTCCTTGCACAATATTAGTGGCAAACTATTCCAAAAGAATAGAAGAGAATTAAAAATAGGCAAAAATGATAAAGTGTCACAAAGTAAATAATTGATTAAATCTTACTGAAAACATTAAATCTACATATAAACACCATAGTAAGGTGGAAAAACATCTGTAACTGATAGACAATTCATCAGATGCAGAGTGACCCAAGTGTACATTGCTTATCTGGAACATATATATAAAAGCCAGGTAGTGGCTGTGGATGGTACATGATATTGTGGATTTGCCAAGGACAGGAAAGGATTGATGGAAGAAACACTAGGTGAGGTGCCTGAAGCTTGTGTTTTCAGAAATAACAACCTTCAAGTTTCAGCATCAGTTATTTATACAAATGGGCTCATTGTCTGTTTACAGGCAACATTTTAACATTTAAACATTTAAATCAACATTTTCAAATCCTAAGAAAGCTAACTGCCTGTCAGGAGACAAAAAGAACAAACAAGCTATCCAGGTTCGTGATTTCTCTGCTTTATTGTAACATGACAAGTAAGCTTACCTGGAACAGAGAGAGCAGCAGCAGAAATACAAATGAATAGGTAAATGTAAAGTGAAGCACAAGGGAAATGTGCATATGTAAGTGATGTACATATGAAATGATGAGCTCTGAGCTGACTAGATGGGCACTGTGGGATTATCATAGCTTTGTAAAATCAGCAGCTCAGTGCTCAGTACTCAGTAGCAGTCGAAAACCCAAACAGAAATTATTAGGAAAGGCATAGAGGATGAAACAGAAATGTTATTGTGCTGCTTTTTAAATCCTTCAAAGTAAGATCTGGTAAGACAGGAAAAGGTCCAGAGCATGTTGGTAAGAACATTCAGTGGCATTGGACTATTCCCACATGAAAAGCAACAGCCTGGCTTGGCATCTTCAAAAGGCTCTTGTCTCTGCAAAATAGAGATACAGATAACAGAGAGCTATAAAATCAAACTGACATAGACACAGTAGACATGCAGAAATTGTACACTGTCTGTTTCAATATAAGAACTGGGGGCATAAAATGAAACTAGTATAAGCCAGTTTCATAACAAAGGAGGCAGTTGCTCAGGCAAAGCAAGAGTGCCACAAGATGTTGAGAATGCTGAGTTTACAGCGCCTCCGGGGTAAACTGTAACATTACATGGAAGCAAAACACTCTGAAACCACATTTGGTTCAGAATGTCCTGTGAGACAAAACCAGCTCAAAATTGAAAGTAGTTCAAATGAAGACCCTTTTATTATTATACATTTGATCCATAAGCTCTGATGGGCATAGGTTAATAGGAGAGATGAATCTTTGGTTTGACCCACAACAACCTTTTTTCTCTTATAATAATGCCCTTTTCTGAACCTTAGCTAATGCTCCTTTGTGCTCTTAAATTGTAGTCCTAAAAATCAACATTGACTATTCAAAGTACATATTATATCTGCCATGTGAAAATTTCTTCTCTGTACCATTGAATTAATGAAATGAAACAAGAAATCCCCCCACATCCACAGGACAAAAATTACTGTTTTACTAGACACACTTTCTAATGAGTGTGGGATTGACATAGCATATTTTTTGAACCTTTAATTCTTTCTTACTCAAACACAATGGATTCCTATTTTACTATATAATATGCACATATACATTAAAGTTCCTTACCTGAAAGGGTTTGCCAGCTAAAAGAAGTCATGGAGCAGATGTGGGTAAGTATATAAGAGAAATCTCTGTCTGCATAGAGATAGAAAGCAGATCGATAACACAGGATCGAATGTATTACAAAGCAGATAACCTAATCAAGCTGAACCTAGTTCTATATGCAATTTCAAGCCATTGTGGCATTGTGTCCTTTTTTATTTTCTTTGTTTTCCCCAAGAGGTCCACGAGGTTCATCTATGAGGAATTTTATATAAATTCATCTATCTATAGCTTATTAAGGTTGCGTCTTCATGAAGATCACAGCAGGAGCTAATTTTCTTATCTGTGGCAAATAAATTTCCTCATGATAACAGTATGTTTCCTGAACCCATTCAATCCATGCTAAAGACAGTCAAATCCTGAACTTTTTTCCTATTTTTTCCTATGGCTACACATACCACATAAAGCAATAACTGAATTTTAGTGGATTAATTCTCAGCAGGTTTCTCTCTATCTGCCCCATAAAGGTTAGAGAGAAAAATTTGATAATGCAGAGAGAGTCAGGACTTTTTCCAGTATAATAGGTGATCTGAAAATAATGAACTTATAGAGACCACACAAGCCTTATTTTTACAGTTTTGTTTGCAGTTTTCTTAGTGCAGAGAGTGCTCAAACAGGCATTATGGGTTTGAGATGAATGAGAATGACAGAATGGTTGGCAGTGGAAGGGACTTGTGGAGATCATTCTGTCCAACCAGACATGAGAGGGAGTCTCACCTAGAGCAAGTTGCACAGGAATGCATCCAGGTGGGTTTTGAATACCTACCAAGAAGGACATTCCACAACCTCTCTGGGCAGCCTGTTCCCCTGTTCTGTCACCCTTACAGTAAAGACATTCTTGCTCATGTTCAGATGGATCTTTCTGCGTTTCAGTTGTGCCCATTGTCCCTTGTCCTGTCGCTGGGCACCATACAAGTGAGATACAATATACATAGTGTTTCAGAAATGTCTTTGTGACTTTGATTAAAAAAGATACTCTAGTTCTTGGAAATCAAATTTCAAGGTACATGGTTAATTTGATCTGAGTTATTGATCTGTCAGGTATATGGAATCTTACCTTAAATAAAGACCATTACTGATACACACAGTGGAAGGGGAAGTTTACTACCAAGAAGATAAACTAAATTGTGCTATGGTTGACTGAGTTCAAACTGAATGTCCATTTAGGGGTTCAGGTTAAAGGGATACCTACTTTTGCATGGGCATGGATAATCAGAGTATCAACAACAACAAAACAAAAAAAGGGTTTGGAGAAATAGGGCATAAATGTCTGTCACGTGCCCATTGTCCATAGCTCCTAACCAAAGTTTGACCTGCAAACATTTTTAGTTGGTTTTCCCATGGAAAAATTGCACCGTTTGCCAAAAGCACTGAGATCTCACACACATTATGTTCCAACAGCTGCATGCAAACAGGAAGCCTGGCAGAGAAGAGAGACTGTACAGCTGCTTATGCTCAGAAGATGGCTGAGCTTGCATGACTGTTTCCTTCAGACACCAAGTATCCAGCCAGAAAAGAGCAGAATTGCCCCCAAACATGTTTAATACAGCATTACACCTTATCAGGCATCAGGACAACTCATCATGCTTTATTTCTAAAGGATAGTGGGCCTAGCAAGTCCTATCAATAATAATAGAGTTTATAAGTTATAGTTATTAATTCTTTTCGAGTTCTTGAAGTTCTTGCTATAAAATCATAAAATCCTGATAACACACAGTTCTGCCATTAAAATCTGAGGGTGTGGGGGTAAATATCTTTAACCTTGAAGAAAAAGAAGGAGAAACAAGGACATTTTTTCCTTCCTGAAGAGGTTTTATCTCCCTCAATGTTAATACACAAGTAAAAAGGATAAAGATACTGCAGGGTTGACAGGGAGTTTTCAAGAAGAAAATCATCAGAGTCCCTTTTTTTTTTCTACTACACTGCATGATGTAGTGCTATGAAGAATTACTTGAGAAAATTTAAGACATCCTTCCTCAGGTATCAAAGGTAGTACAATAATATAGCCATGCTTGTGTGGAGATCTGTACTGTAATTCACCATGTTTCTGGCATGGATGTATACAGCTGGTGACTGGAAGGAATATCTGCTTTAGTAGGTCGTTGACCCCATTAACCACTAGACAGTACTTCCCAATTGTTCAGAAAGAGAGAAGACACCCACTGATATCCAATAACTTTTACAATTTTGTGAGATGTAGGAATCGCCTCATTTCATTACTACATTACAATGACACATCATTTCAAATGTTTTCATAGTTCTCAGGGAATTGGTGCACAGAAACCTAAAGATAAGGGCCTTACCATGTTATAAAAGAATTCCTTTCAAACCTCGAGTGGAAAAACATGTTTCACTTGGTAGCATTCCACCTGTAAAGGTCTCTTCCAAGCCAAACTATTGTGTGATTCTATGATGATGACACAGCATTTAGCATATTCTTTTCCTGTTATATTTTTTCTTTGTTTTCACATCTGAATTCAAAACAAACAGTCTTTATTAACATAATCTAAACAGATAATAAATTCTGGAGACCTATCATGTTAATTAGCATATCACCTATTTAACTCTACTAGGTCACCTTTGAACCTAGTGAGCAAAACAGAATTTTTTTTAACTAAAAAAAGATTCATAATATGTGGAGTTTTATATAATCTAAGACAGTGTACCAATTCTAACCTCTTTTGTAGTGAGTATTCCATGTCAAATGGAAAAAACTGCAATTTTGCTGTTAAAATTAAACAGAACAATAGAAGAAAGACAAGTTAACACTGAAAAAGGTTTGGGTTGTTTTTTTTTTTCTGCTTACAGAGAGAGAGGAAAAATATCTAGGGAATTACATATAGTGCAAGCAAAACAGTGTAGAAAAAATGCATAGGTAATCTTAATGAATCATGGAGTAGAGCAATGTACCTTGAGCGATCATCTAGCTCATACACTTCCCCAAGCCATGATCGGTGAGAAAAAGAACAGAAAAATCACTTCAAAATTTCTGAAAACTGTCTTGATGAACTTGCATGAACAAATATGTTTTCTAAAAGACAAAACTATCAAGGTTAATAATTCTGACAGAACAAACAGGAAAGCTGAAGAAGAAAAGTGTAGCAAAAACTTTTGTAAATGGTATTTTTTTCCCGTATCTGGAACTAATATCTTATTTTTGGCGGTGTCTGACTGGATATGAAGTATCACTGAAATAGCATGTCAGAGCACTGATAGGAAAGCTATTTCTTTTTTCTTTTCCCTGTGCACTGTGCAGGTAGGAATATTTGATTTCATACATCATTTGCAAATTGCTGTGGGGATTCCAGAAAGCCAATTTGACTTTGCAAAATTGATGAATGAGAAAAAAAATACTGCTGGTTTTGTGTCTGTTGCTTTTGGAAGCTGCACGCCTGGGACTTTGGTAAACTGGGCATTACTAATGATTCATTGTCACAGTGCTATAGTGAAAATGCTGAAGCTCCTTTTAACCCTCAAGGAACTTGTTCATCAGAATGCATAAATTATTTACACTTTAGTGTTTTTTTTACTGGTCACCGCTAATAATAGCAAAAAAAGAAACACTGCAAAATTAAGTTTTTCAGTCTAGTAAAGCTTTTAAATGAAAATGTCCAAGCAGCAAAACCTAAGGAAGAACGCAACACAGGGGATAAGGGAAACAGGACTGCAGGGGGGGCATGACGTGCAACTACTGCTGCATCAGGCATAGAGAGCTGGTTTGCACAGCAGTGTACCCAGTGCTGATGTGAAAGGAGACACACCAGTCCACTTTGATTTTTAATTATTTTAACAGAGCTACATCAGATCCAAATTGAGAAGGAACTTATAAGATCACCTAAGCTGTTACATGCGCAAGACCTGGAACCTAATCCATTTATGTTTTGTTTGAACTGTAATGATCATCTTTTAGCACACTAAATGAAAGAGACTTCCATGAAATAGCCAGTGAACTACAAAGCAATCATTGACAATCCAAAATAGCAAAAATGATAGGCATTCTAAATCAAACAATATTACATAAAGGTTTGAAAAATGTTACATAAAAGTTTCTACGTGCTAAGAATACTGAGAGAATTTTTTAAACCAGAGAGAGAAATATTATTTTGTATAGAGGAATGTGTGGTTTTATCACTTCATTATATAATTACTAATCTATGTTCTACAGACAATAATCTGCAGAAATTAATGAAAATAATTAAATACAAGCTAAATATCTGATAGATGTCAGTTCCTTCAACCATAAGTTGCATGGATAACCTTTAAAGTTATTAAAACCATAGAGAGGGATACCAGTGGTGACCATCATGAAGTTGCTATTGCTGCCTCCAGCTCAGAGGAAGCTGATATGGACCTGCTGGGTGAAGTGAGGCAGATATACCTTATGAGGAAGATGTTCCTGAGACTGCTATTACTCCCTCACACCAAGATGAAAAAGGAGTTTCTGTTTTACAAATCCACGGGGGAGTCCCTTGCAGGGACCTGAACAATCACTGTTATCAAGTGGATTAACCAGAAAAAAGAAAGGATTCCTTTCAGTGAGACATGGAGACTATTCCACTGCCTCCATAGAACAGTCAGATAACCTGAGGGTTAATATCATAACACCATATCACCTCAGACACACCATACCTCAGTCCCAGCAGGCAGCTTTCAAGACTTACTTCAGTGATAAAAGGGAGCAAGGCAACAAGGATCTCATGTGTGAACAAACTGGGCTCAGCCTTCACTGAAAACCTTGTCAGATTAACCAGTCTCACTGCCAGCAGAGGGACAGCACAGATGCTTCCTGCTTGCACTGACCACTCTTCCTTCCCTATCCCCATTAAATCCGCAGTTTGACTGGGGAAATATCTTTGAGTAAAAAAAAAACATTCTTCATCACTTACTGGTTAAAATGTATGCCTGCTTCTTCAACACATACATCTCCAATTGAAGGGATGGGTCCTACTAAATTGTCTGTGTCTGGTACCTGTAAACCAACGAGTATAACTCAATCTATCTTCTGAGAGAAAAATGGGACTGTAACATTGCCTAACCTTGTGCATTAAAGTCCAAAAACCAATCCTGACATAGAGTTAGCTACATTTGAATACCACTATTAAAACTTATCAAAATACCCATGAGAAATTAATAATTCTGTAAAATATGAAGAAAAACATTCAAATAACTGTTATGGAAGTTAATACAACCCTGAGCATATATCAAATATAATGTCAAAAGAAAATATCTCCACTACTCTTCAAAAGTCATGTCACTTTTATTTTAAATGTGGACACTATCTTGATTTAAAATAAAAGAAATTCTTACAGAGTTACTACATGCAAAGATATCCATCATGATATATATTCATTAGCAATAATGCTTATAACGACCTTGTGATCCTTGAAATCAACAAAAAATGAGTGAAAGAATACCACACATTCTTGCTGCATAAACTTAATTAACAAACATATTTTTAAAAAAATGAAATAGGCAAACATTCCACAGGTATCAGATATAAAAACAAAAAGCCTCATTGTTCAATCTTGATTTATCCAAGACAACACTCTCCAGAGTGCTAGAAGGTGAGATTGCTGGGAAAATACATGTCCTCACTCATATATTTTACAAGCTTTGCGTTAAGTCATAGGGTAAAAGAAAACTAAACAGAACCCTGCAAGGCACAAAAGGACAGCGTCCTCATTGATTTTGCTTCCCCCACTATCAATCCTTTATCCAAAAACTACCAAAAATCTCTCAAATAAGCAAGAATAAGTATGTGCTGGGAATGTGTATTGGGTTTGAGTAGCCAGGTTTTGGTAGCAGGGGGGCGTCAGGGGTGGCTTCTCTGAGAAGCTGCCAGAAGCTTCCTACATTTCTGACAGGGCCAATGCCAGCCAACTCCAACATGGACCTGGTGCTGGCCAAGACCACGCCTGTCAGTGACAGTGGTAGCGACTCTGGGATGAGGTATTTCGAAAAGTGGGAAAAAACTGCGCAAACAGCATTTGCAGCTGGAGAGGGGAGACTGGATCCCTGTGGAAAACCAAGGCTGGAGCAGGCTCCTGGAAAGACCTGTGGACCTGAAGGGAGAGGAATTCCTGATGGAGCGACTTTTCTGGTAGGACTTGTGATCATGCGGGCAAAGGTGAAGAATATGAGGAGGAAAAACGGGAGATCCAACAGGTGGACTGGATAAAACACCCATTTCCCATCCACTTGCACCACTATCTGGCAAGGACATAGAGAAAATCTGGAGTAAAATTAAGCTTAGGAAGAAGGGAGGGGGGTTGGGGGAAGTTGGTTTAAGATTTGGGTTTATTTATCATTATCCTACTGTCATTTGATTTGCAATAAGTTAAATTAAATTATTTGTCTGAGTCAAGTCTGTTTTGCCCATGATGGTGATGAGATCTCTTCCTGTCTTTATCTCATTCCACAGGATTTTAATCATCTTTTTCTCCCTGTGACCAGTGAGGAGGAGAGACAGAGCAGCTTGTTGGACATCTGAAATCCAGCCAAGATCAACCCACCACAGAGTGAAACCTAAGTTACAGTTTTAAGGACAGGCTAATATGACTGGAACAAATCCTTCGTATGAGTCCTAAATTTGCATTTCCAGGAACAAATGCTTTATATGCATAAGAATTCAAGCAATATCTGTTACAGGCTAGCACCACACCAATTCCCAAAGCTCAGGAACTGAGAAAAAGGAGTATTCAGCTTCACAAGTCACCTCAACCAGGCATCAAGCACACTTTCCACTTCAAAGGATGACAGCACCAAGAACTAAATTAACATGAAAGCACAATCCACCCATGTGTATCCATTCACACATGCAATACTTTCCCCCAGACTTAGCAGCAGCAGCTCCCACCCCTGACTAGCAGAGCAAATGACAAAACACCTTAATGCTCAGTAGACCCGACTGGCACCTGAAATGTCAACACAGAAGTTTCTGGGAAGAACAAATCTAAGAAAGCAATAAAACTGCTCCAGGACCCCACCGCAATATCAACACAGAAACAGTCTACTTTGGCACAACCAAATGTGCAAAATTAAATCAAACCATATGCCGACTGACCTATCTCAAAATAGGTGAGGACATAAACAGGCGGAAAATACTCGATAAATACCTCGTGCTCATTTCTTAACATAAATAAAAGCTTTTATAGCTTAATACTGCATTACAACTTTAATCACACCTATACTCAAAGGCTAAACTGGAGAGACAAGTTGATAGCCCAGTTTCCACTCTTTGGGGAAATTGGATGGAGACATAGAATTTTTGTCTTTAGTATTTTCACCATCAATCAGTCTGGACATAATAAATTTCACTTCCCAAGAAATTCTGCTCTTTCACCTTGGACCTTATACTGAACTGTAAAAGCAGATGTCACATGAAATTTACCAATAATCTGTTTCAGAAACAGTGTTTTATATGAATACGTCTACTCCTGCTAATTAAATATTTTTCTTTGATTTATTCCACAGTACTTAAACCAAGTAGCAATAATTATTAAAATAAATGCCTGCAAAAATAATTTCACACTGTAACATTAAAATGCCTGTAGTATTTAACTTCTTTTTTTTATATTTCTGCCTTCTCAATTCTGTTCTCTGATGCACAAAAAACACTAACAAACCAAACGACCAACCAACCAACCAAAAATCTCCAAGCCTAAACAAACCAACAGAAAGCTCCTTACAAAAGCCCCACAGCTTTTAATACTTTTTAAATTTGCGTATTGCTGGCTAACTTACCAATCTTACTAATGAGAGGCAAGAAAGGGAAGTATATTAAAAATCTTTATTAAAAAAAGCTCTTGAATTTGGACTTTCTGGGACAATGTGATTACTGCATTACAACTCAATGTTTGCACTGATATTATTAATGAAAAAAGTATAAAAAGGCTCTTCTCTGAACACAATGTTATTATATATACGTACAACTCTGAATATGGCTTTGATTAAATAATTTGTGGCAATTTTAAATAATAGCCTTTGCAATAGAGAGCATGACTCATCAGTCAGAACAGCAATCACTACTTCTGCCACACTGTCATCTTAACAGAAATGAAAAACAGTCTCAAAATTCGGGATTTCACTTTACCTCAAACATATTTTTTTAATAAATTTTTATTAGAAGAAATTCTTACTGAACTCTGAGGATAAAATACAGACGCATTAATGATGAAGAAAGCAAAAAATAAATTTATAGACCTCTACCAGCAGAATTTACTAAATAAAACAATATGTTTGAGGTAATAATTTTATTTAAATCTAAAAATTATTAAAGTTATTACATTGTTCTGAATTACCAGTGTTTCATAATGACTTTCTAAACCATTGTGTAATTTAAAAGAGCCTCTTGTTTTAAAATCAAAATGCTGTCAGTTCTTAGAATACATGTTAACTAGCAACCACATTTTTCACATCAAAGGTAGCAACAACTGCGTTTTTGAATGAACAGAGGAAAATAATGATTTGGATTAAATAAATTAGCAAAACTTCTCTCCCTGGTAAATCCATACTTCCCTGACTGTTCCTTTTATTCGGTTCTATTTGGGCTTTATTTCCTGCTTCCTTCTATATGCGGAACTTCAAAAGTTTGCAAGCAAGTTTTATTTTATTCACTTTTCATTAGAGTTCTTCTTATTCAGACTATTTTGCAATCTTGTTGTGATTGAGAAGGATTATCAAAAAATACTTCAATACACACAAAATGGAAAATGCAGACCTCAGGACATTTTTTTTTTCCAAGAGAAGCCCAAATTGAAATATGTCACTACATTTACTAGGCAATTGAAATAGGTAATAACAATGGTTTCTGAACTGTATTTAAATTTAGATTACCAGAACAGTTAAAAGATGCAAAATTCAGCCAGATAATTGCATAGCCTTTTCTGCATGTGTTCTTTGAGGGAGAAACTTGCAGAGGGGAAAAAAAAAATGTTTGGTTACCTTGGAATGTTCTAATAATTTGCAGAAGTTTATAATAAATAATTTGCAAAAGCAAACAATTTTAAAAGGTTTGTTCTCAATGCTCACTTCAAATCCAATTTAGAAAATTAACTGTACCTTTCAAATCAGAGTTCAGTACTCAAAGCACTCTGAAGAGCCAATGGGTTGTATATGCTTAGCTTGTTTTAAAATCACGCAATTTATTTTGGATGCCAGAAATCAAAAATCACATTAGGAAAAAAATTGCAATTGTTTTGGTCTTGCCCTGTGGGAACTCAAAGTGCAAAAAAATATTCTCAGTGATATTGCCCCAAATCTTTGTATATTTCTAGGAGCCGCAATTTCCTGTGGCTACCAGTTCCATTGCCGGACTAACCAATGCAAGAAGAGCTGTTTTGTTTACTGTGAACGTGACCCCTATTGGTTTAAAATTATTATAGTTCTTGTATCAGAAGAGATAGGGCATATGGAAACTCATATGGAAACTCAATAAACCTCTTGGTCATGTCCTTTCTGAGACATAATTTTTCAAGACTGAAGAGCTTGAAAAGAGTAGCCTAGTCTAGTCTAGTCTACTTATTACTCATGTGTAAACTTTTTCCATATCTTTGATTACCACTAATGTACTTCCCTAAATTTTCTCACTTTGTATCATTCTTTTCTCTCATGCTAAAGGAACACTGTACAAAGCATACATCCTTCAGAAAGGCACACAAGTATACCATGGCTATTGCCTTCCTAATAACCTCTAACAATTCTTTTGTGACTGCCAGTGATGAGCAAGTTTACATTTTTGAGGCTCACCCCTTTGTAATTGAAATCTACAATCTGGCTACAATGATTGTGAATCTATTTTAAATGGCATTTTAAGGTTTGTCCACTCCCTTTATCATCAGTATCACTTTAAATTTATCTACATTGAATTCCATGTTATTAGCTGGTCACTGAATCTTGTAAGACTTTGTACAATTCATCAGAGTTGCCCCTTGTCTCACAATCAAGGTTTCATTTTAGACAGATTCACGAAAGTCTTCTGCAGCACACCACAAGTTGCAATGTACTTCACATAGCCTGTGGGAAGTGGTGTTATTCACACAGTCCTTCAGCGTCAAAAACACCACAGGTGCCCAGTCTCATGCAGTTTAGACAGCACCCATTAGCTTGTAAAAAGTCTTCACGGGGTAAGCAGAGTGGAAAGAGTATTTAAAGATTTTGATCTATTTTCATTCAGGAAGGACCTCCAGAACTCAAGAAATAACATAGTTTTCAGTCCTCTGCATGGTGTATAAATTGGATCAGATCTTATCTAACCATACTGTTATTTGTAACAGATTTTATTTTCACGTATGTAATATATTCCATAGCTGCTGGTAATAAATTGCACATTAGGTGACTAGCGACATGTTGAGTCATTGTATTCGTACTTGGGATTTTCATGGAATATTATATTGGAAGAGCTGTTCCTTGTCATTGTAGGAATTTTTTGCTTATCTTGTTTTCATGCAGTTTCCCTTTCTGAAACTGAGCAGAGATACAGTGATTTCTGATTGAATCTGCAGGGACATTGAATATAAAATCCTCATGCTTTTTATTATGGAAAGGCCCTTATAACTGCAAATTTCAGGCCTGTTTCATCTTTGCTTAAGGATAGGGAATTTCTATTATTTCATTCACAATAGATAACTCTACACTGAACAATGGTCTCTTTCAGTGTGGCTGACTTTACAGTGTTCACAAATTCATGTATAAGCTAGTCAGTCTTCAACATCAAAAGCCCTAGTTCTGAAATCAAATTAAGTGCATTTCTATTGTATAGGCCTTTTATATAATAGAGGCATTTCCAGTCTCCAAAGAATCTGAATTCCTGCTTACACTCCTTCAAAAGCCAAGCACTAAAAAATATGCCTTCCATAGAATTTCCAAAACAACACTGGGTCCTATGAGAACTTAAGAGAATGATACTACAGGTGTCCTGGTCTTCAAGTGCCTTCCTTAAAAGGTGTTATTGCATATTATGCTTCTATAATAAAACAACTTGTTGAATGAATTGTAGACAAGGGGGAAAGCCGTGGCTGCCAACTGTCTTGACAGTAACAAGGCTTTCAACACTTCCACATTAAGGTCTGGATGGTTGAGCTGCTAGATGCATAAATTAAAGGTGAATGATTAAATCAGAGGATCATGGTAATGGTTTTTACACTAACTGGAAGCTTGTAACAAGTGAAATTCCACTTTGTACTGTACTGGGGTCCGTACGGAATCCAAAGCATTTGACCAAAACTAAGAATAATTCATTCCAACTGACCAGGTCTGGGAAACCTGCTCTCTTAATGAATGCCCAAAATGAGAAAAGAGAATACAAAATGAAGAAACTTGCTTGGCAATTTAAGTAAGTGTTTTCATACCTCCTTTTCTTAGTTCTTTTTCTCTTACCTTTAAATTATCTGAATTGCATCTACTTTTCTGCGATTGTAGATTTTGCTGCTGATGCTACCTATTATTTTCTGCTTCTCATTTGAGTCTCTCCTCACTCTATTGCTTTCCAGAAAAAAAGGGTATAATTTGAATCCTTCTTTAAAATTGAGACAAAATTTCAATGAAGTAGTTAGAAAAATAACCCCCTAGCAAAATGGTCAATATATGACATCTTGTACTAATATGATGCATTTCAATCACTTTGAAAAAACTGCTTTTTTTTTTATTACTGGAACATTTTATTTGATTACAATTTTTTCATGGCAAGACTGTTTTCAGATTTATTGATCATATAATTATCTTGTTGCTGATAAATAGTTGTATTGATGAAACTTAAATTGTGACAATCATCTACTATAGAAATACTCAGTTATCTCAGTAGCCCTGGATGGAAGGAGAGAAGTTCTTTCTGTGCAAAAATACAAGTTTAGTTTCATAATCTGCTGATTTGAAAATGAATGTTCTTATTTCTGTAAATGTCTACTAGCTACAGTCACATTTTAAAATTTAGATAGACATTTAAAGAAAGAGATATCATTATATTTTCAAGAATTTGAAAACACAGTAGAATGCTTTACTGAAACCTTCCAATTTCTGAGTATTTTTCCATGGCACACTCTGAAAATACCTCTTGATTTTTACACTCTTTTAGTGACCAAGGACATGGCTGTACTTTACTTGTCAGTTTGATGCTGTCCATTTGGCAGGTTATCTGTCTTCTTTTCTGATAAAAATGTTTGCAACAAAGTACCTCCAAGGTTTTCACTGAAGTCTTTTAGGTAAGTAAAAACTCCAAGACTAGTAAAGCAGACCTCTGGGAATTATTTTACATACTGTAGCATTTGTTTGCTGAACTTCCCCTGCCTTTCCCAAGCTGGTAAGTATATCTAGATATAGTTTGCTATGTTATGAATAAATCATGTGCAGTTTTAGCTGCTACAAAGTAGGTAGTAATATGCAGCTACTGTACAAGGTCCCTGTGTAATTTCAAGCTGTGGTAAAGTACACAATTCAGCAACACTTGCAGTTTCACAACAAACCTGCACAGTATAGCAGAGATTATTTATCATACCTTGTGTGATATAAGAGAAAATAAGTATTTTCAATAGTATTAGAAATACAACTTGTTATGCTTCTAACTTTTAGATGATCTGGATTGCATATTATTTTGAAAAAAGTTACAGAAAATGTAGAAGATTAAAAGAAAATATTAAAATAATTCTACTGATAGACTCTAGATATGATAGCATTACAGAATAAAGTGCCATTGGTCACAAGAATAGAAATAGAAACTACTTTTCTCTCACTGAAATGCAGGGTCACAACAGAGAAGTAAAATCAAGCATTTCTCATATTACATGTTCAAATCACATAATCTCCAATGTGAATGAGCTATCACCTGCAGTTCTCTCACCAGTGCATCTTGAGTCTCCTGAGCTTGCCTTATAAAATATTGATTTGCCAATAGACAGCTGCAAACAGTTTTGATGCAACCATTCTTAGAAGTATTCTTAGTGCAGATAGCCTAAAGACCCCTCTAACCTCCTAGCATGAATTTTCCGTCAGCTACAGCACCCTTGGGAGGCTGAGCAACTGGGGAAAACTTGGGTCGTAACTGGCAGCAAATTGCAAACTATTGGGAATCAACCTTCCCACACCAAGTTTTTGGAAAGCCCACCTCCTAACTTACAGCCACTTTTTGGTTTTGAGTCAGATTTTCATGTGACATTTTCTGTAAGAAAGAACAGAGTTTCTAGAACTGTGGACCCATCCAAATTTTTTTGCTTGTTTTGTTTTGTTTTGTTTTGTTTTATTCTCGCTAACAGACATACACTTGCTGAGAAAAAATCCTTTTTCAGAAAGGTTTGGTAAATACAATAGTAGTTAAATGTGAAGTTTCATACCTATATGAAAAGTTCACTAAATGATTTTTGATGAATTCTATTTCAATGAAAAACTGAAAACACCCCAGTTAGGATATTTTGCTAATATATTAAAAAAACACAAACAAACATATCCTGAAATTTTTTATGTTTTACATCATTTAAGTTTTTAAGGGCAACAAATGAAATGGATATTTGAAACAAGTTCAAGGTTCTATTTCAAGCAAAAATTAACACTTTTCCCCCCAGATTTGGTCATGCACCATGAAAAACTTTTGGTTTTCAAATAGCAAACCCAATACTTCCTTCTCTTCCACTATATTCTAACCTACCCTTTGAATGAAAAAAACGAATTGCTGCATATTTTTACCTACATACAAAAGGTCACACGCTAGCACTCCATATTTCAAGAAATAAATACAAGTAAAAATTTCTCCCTATTCTGTCATATCCTCAACAGCCATGCTGTTAGCCAGCATTTCACAGCTGAAACAGTTTGCCTCCTTCCTCTACAAGTACACTCTCTGCTTGCAATACGTAACTTAAAAGTAATGCTGCTGGCTGTAGTGTTCATGAATAAAACAGTCCAAAACACATATGCTGTTAACATCAGCGAGTGATTATCTCTTGTGTAGGAACACAAAAAAGTAATCAAACAAATAATTATAGAGGCCCTTACAGAGTTTCTTAAAAATAAAGTCTGCATAAGTTTTGATGACATTTCTTAATCATATCCATTTCATTACGTTGTGAACAATTAGACACATATTATGATGTAAAGAATAGATTCTATATAAAGAATTTCTGTTGCTGAAGACACCATGGGAACTTTTAAAGTCTTGCTAGGAGTAATGCATTTATTTTTATATTTATTTTTTTAAAATCAATTATAACAGACTGTTACACTTGCACAGCCAAGCTGGGGACTTTTTTCCACATTCCCCTAGATTTTCTGAAAAATTTTCTTCAGTGCTGTCCTTATAAATAAAAAAGTCAGCTAAATAAAAGTTGTTGTCATGAAAGAGTATGCTAAATGGTTTTATTTTCCCTTTGCACTGTCCTAGCAGATTAGGAATCCAAATCCAATTCAAACTTCAGCTGGAAGTTCTTTGTTCTGCTCAGTAATCACCACTCTCTGCTTAAATATAAAATATTATCTTTTTTAATTTTGTAGACTTTTACTTAATATCAGTGGAAAAATTGCACAAAGTTTTTTGTGAATAAATGCAATTTAGATTGTTCAGACTTTGAATGCAGCTAGGCTTTGTTGATCAAATAGCACAGAAAATGCAATATCCCTACAATGTATTTAACAACCTCAATCAATATATATTTTAGTTGCATATAATGTCATTCTATTTCTTTAACCATTAGTGCAATAAAGGAGAGATCTAATATATGTCCAGATTAGTGATTAAATTTCTTCCAAAACAACCTTGATAAAAAACTTGTAGTGTTTGTATTTTTCTGCAGTGTCTTCTAACTCCCAAAGTAATTTTCTTCAAGAGACATTATGGAACTCTAGATTAATCTTGCTGGTTTTAGTCTTTGTTTATTAAAGTAGCACATACTGTTACTCCACAGACCAACTTGTATGAATGTGCTCATATCTCTGCACCGGAGTAAGGATTTCTAATTTATAATATGGATTTGCACATTGTTACCAAGTCAGAGACAGATTTAGCCCTATGGAAGTGATTACCACTTCCAAACCATTGCATATAATCTTCAAAATAACTCCAAGTTCACCTCCTTATTTTAAACATAAGGAAGGAAGAAACAAGGAATTACAGAGGTTTTCTCCAGGTCCCACAGAAAACTATGTCAGAGCACATAACACATTCAGTTCTCTTGTATCTCCATCTTGTATCCCAGTGTTACCACCAGGCTTCCTGTCACTGCAGCAGGTAAAACTGTAAAGTTTTGAGAAGAAAAATTCTCTAAGGTCTGGAATATAGCCATGCACAGCTAACAGTCAGAAACAAATACTCAGATGCAAAATAGGTAAAGCTGGAGGGAGAACAGAGGAAGAATGGAAAAAAGGCAAGCCTAAGATTTTAATTTGGAAAGGAACATTTTCAGAAACAAATATTCAGTCTGTAAAATCATGCCAAACACGGTTGAAAAACCTTAGTTTAATCAAGCACTTTTCCACAAATGGAATTCAAACCAGAATGAATTGCTTTGTCCTCAGAAGACACATAAAGCAGATGATCCTCAGGCGGGAGCATCTCTTATAAAGCACATGGAGAAACTCCTACTAACTCACAGCTCCTTACAGAGAGTGCTTTTCTTGAGCCTTGCTGTACAGATGAGACACCAAGCTTTGCTGTCCCCATGGTCAGATGCAGGGTGAAAGCACACAGGTGCATGTAGGAAACATTCCATATCCTGCCTTAAATTCAGGCTGAAATCTTCGGTAAGGTCATGCCTACAATCTTCAGTTTCCCCTTGAAGTGATACTGAGTTTTTGCTATGTTTCTCCTAAGGGCAATGCTGCATACTAATTTTCCCCCAAACAAATATTAAAAACTGGATACTTATAGGCGAGAAAGTAAAAATAAGTGTATAGAGCAAATATGATGATATACACTCATGCCTGCACCAATAACACATATTAAGCTTACAGTCTCATAGCACTGTTTTTTATAACACACTATTAAGATTAATGAGATTTGCTAACATTAAATATTTGAAACCAACAAAATACCATTATTAAAATCAAGATACATTTCTGAACTCTTTTCCTAGCTGCCTTTCTTTCATCTTGTTCCTGAAAAACATGTAGGTCCCAGCTGTGTTTATATTTCCAAGGTTTAAAAATAATTTTTTTTAAATCAAGCTTTCTTCAGACCACTGCTTAATCCCCAGCACTGCTGAACATGAACAAATAAATAAATGAGTTAAGAGGCACTCAATCACTATTTGAACACACTGACTATGCAAAACTGAGATGACAAATATCAACTTTTTTCTATTAGGTTAAAACTTAACATCTGAGAGGACCCTTATTTCACTAAGAATTAAATTGTACTGAATGTACAGACAAGGGTACCAGCAATGAAGTGATAGAGGTTCTAAACTCAGTTCTTCCAGGATACATCATTGACAATAATAAACACAACTTTGATGACAATTATATACGTTATCCTAACAGGATAAATGCTAACGATTAGCTAATGACCAAATATCTGAAAATACAGTTTATTACAGTTTATTAAGTATATAATAGCTTTTTTTTTAAATCAAACATAGATGATCAATATGACCTTCAGATTTAGAGAATAAAATCATTCACTGGGAATATTCAAGAGGCTTCAAATTCGAATTGAAATTTTGCATTTGTTCTGTTTCCTTATTTTCCCCCAAGGGCTCTGAAATAAAACTGAATAGTTATAATTAAATTGCAACCCTGATTCATATAATTTCTATTCAATGTACCATACGGCAAAATAGTAAATTGCAGCATAACTTAGAAAAAGCAGATTTAGAGGTGGGGGGAGCAGTAAAGTCAACTTCCTGGTCTGATAGAACTCAGAAAAGGATGATGTTATGTAAAACATTTTTAAGGTAATCACCAGTAAGTCTGAATCTTACAAAAGATGTCTCGCAGGAATAATAAATACAGGAATAGTGTATACAGAGTATGACAGAAAAAGGGTAGCCATAAATGCAAAGGTTATGCTTATCAGCAAGGGTATGCAAGTGCTGCTAAGGAAGAGGGTCCCAAAGTGTGAATCCTAATTCGTCTTAAAAAAGACACTTTTGATGAAGAAAACAGAATAGTGTTCTGTAACATTGCATTGGAAAAACAGGGTTGAAACACTGCTTACTGAACCAACAGAAAAGCCAGGTTTCTTTAATCTAGAAGGGAAGAACTTGATCCTGAGGAACTTAAATCAAGAGAAATTCCTAGTAGAACTGTCTTTCATTCACTTTGCTAGATCAACGTGGTAAACAGGTTTTTGCTATTAAATAGGATTCCTTTCTAAGCAGGAAGAGCTACTGTCTAACCTTAGGAAACATCAACAACCTGGCACTTGGATGATGATCACTGAAATTCTAGTGAAGTATTTTGCTGGTGTCACAAATCAATGTACTTAAAACAATATTTTTCTGTTATGGATTTTGACATTGATGTCTTGTCAGTGTTTAAGAAACTGAACAGTCAGACCATTTCCATGCTTCAAAATACTTACTAGACTGATTTTCAACAGCAATGCATGTTGCCAGTGGATAGTTCCTATTCATTATCAATCATTATCAATAAGTATTCAAAGCAACTATTTGTTCCAAATGGATTTTAGAACCAGAAAGCATAATGCTCCTTTATGGACTCTGATGTGAAGAGTGTGATTTCAGTGATATCCTCATCTATTGGTGTCAGGACCTTTGTGCATTTATCTTCTAATGGAGTCTGCAATAGCAGATTTGTGCTGCTCAAGAGGTAGATTTGGGTGATGCATGATGTGGCCCACACAGCAATTCTAAAGAGTGGCTCTTTAGTTGAAAAATAAGGGGACACCTCATGCACTGCTGCAGTAACACACAACAGTAGTACTAATTCTCATGAGTACTTGAAATTGCCATGTCTGTAGGAAAGGTGGGACAAATGTCCCTGACCAGCCTGAGTTTCTGAATACTACCAGCATATGATTGCCAAGACATCACAGTACAGACACCTTGGGCTACACACTCTGTCTGTGCTCCCTGTCCAAATATGGATGAATGGAAGATTAGCCTGTGACTGGAGGAGATTCCATGCAAGGACATACTTTCTGTACACTGTTTAGGTCTTGTCTTCTTTATGCACGAATTCACATCTCTAGGGAGCAAACATTTAACTAGATAACATCTAGATAGAGCCAGATTTGAACATCAACTTCCTGCACCAACAGGCGATGAGACAACATGCTGCCCTGTGAACAAGAAACAAAAGGGTGTTTTGTCAGTGTATGGTGGCTGGTGTATAGAGAGGAGACGAGTCTGATCAAAATCCTTGCTGCTGTAAACTTCTGTAGTGCTCTGAGCAGTTCTATCTGCTGAGCATGCTAGGTGCCAGAGAACCCAGCATTCCTGTGGTTTTGTTCATGCAATTAACTGTTTGGAGAAAAAAAACCAAGACACATCGTTTACCAGTCAGTTACCAAGACATGGATCTGACAGTTAGGAATCAGAGCCTCTACCAGTGTATCAATTTGTTCAGGCATTTTTTACATCATGCAGCAAAATTCTGGTACCAGGTTATATTTAGTGTCCCTAGTGGCCAGCCAGTCCCACAAAATGAGGAAAAGGTAGGCTCCACATCTTCCCAGAATGGGCAGATCCCATTCTTACCAAATTGCTATCTGCAGGCTGACTGCCTTTTCCTTGGTATCTCACAGAATCTTATTTTTTCTTGAATTCTCAAACTTCTAACTGTCACCATCTCAACAATTTCATTTCTGTCTGTGTTGTCCCTTTTATTGTCATACATGGCTTTAGCTCACGTCCTTTCTCATTTCTTAGCAACAGGCTTTGTAATAAAATTGAATCAAGATCACACTACTGTGTTGTGCCAAATGAGGTCTGAAGTGACAGGCTGAAGGTTACAGTTTGCTATCACTGCAGGTAGGAACGCCATTGAACACCTGCTCATTAAACACATTCAGTGCCATGTGAAAACCAAAGGCCAGAAGCAAGAATGGATAATGATCCTGGTCTATCATGAATCTAAGCCATTTACAGAACAAAGAGCTGGTAGATACCTGGAAAAAAGCTTCAGCTTGAGAAATGGGAATCAGAATTTTTTCTTGAACAAAAGGATTATCCCCACCAAGTCAGTATCCCGCAACTGAATTTTTCAGAACATGTGGTTCAGGTTGCTCAAATCTGAAAGTGTTCTTTATTAAGTAACTAATATGAAGACATACTCAAAACACTGTTATGGACCACGATTTGAAAAAAAAAAAAAAAGCCCATCCCCACATAACTTATGTAAAGTCAAGATTTAGTTGTTATAAGGGAAATCCTAGCTGATCGGTGAATTACAGAAGTCCAGATCTAGTAACATAATTTTAACTAGTCACATTTCCAAGTAGCTGCCTCTTTTTAATGTTATAGTCACTCTTCTGCTCTCCAGCCCTAAGGTTGATGTTTTCAGTCTGGACTGTTGGGGGTGAGGAGGAAACCTCACCTTTACCTTTGTGGTAAAGCAGAACCACAGTATTTCCTTCATCCTTTTGTGAGAGGTTAAGGTTTGTTTATCCTGTTGATGGTTTCCTCCTCCTCACTCTGGATCTGTTTGGAGTAATTTTATGCATTTCCTGACACATTTTTGCACCTTGTTTTCTTCACGGTCAGCAAGTTCATGTTGCATTGAAGTTTTGCAGTTCCTCCTTTTTTTGTTCCCTACCCTCACAGCAGTTGGGACAGGGGGAAGCTTGGCCGTGTGTACAGAGAAAGTACTTGGGAAATTGATTTTCTGGTCTGACCAGAAAATTTTATCACATTCTCAGTAAGTTGGAATGGGTAGCCTGTGTGTGAACTCGCAAAATCATGGTGCCTTAGTGAGATGAGCTGTTTCTAGAAGCTGCTCTTAACAGGAAGCTGTTTGTAAAAGATACAGTTTAGCCCAATGCACAGTTTTGATGAAAGAAACAATTCAAAGAAAAAAATCTAACGTAGTGCCTCAATTCAGAGATATCTGTTGTACAAAATGACCAGAAAGGCAGAGTCTGCCCAAACTGGGAGGATAGATGAAACTGACAAGAAAAAAATATGATAGCAATAATTGCTATAAGTCTCCAGGGCTCAATGAGGAAACTGGTCAGAGATTTGGAACTGACTTATCAAGATAGAAGTTAAAACATCTATCATAGCAAATTTCATTTAGTTTGACAGTCAGAAGCAAATATGAAATGTGGAAATGTTAAGAGATGGAACATAATATACTGTCTTCACTGTCCAGGAGTGTATGCAAAACAAGGAATTCAGCCTTTCTTAGATTTAGTGATAGGGACACATAGGTATGTTTTTTTATAATATACCAAAGTTTATGAATCTTTGCATTTAATAATAATTGCAGCTTTAGTTGTATGAAATGCTGGACAAAGCATATTGTCTTCAGGCCTTTCAAATGAGAAACTCAATTACAGGATGAGGTGTATTCCTCACATATAACAAAGCTTTCATTGTAAGATAGTGCGTTACGTCAAAATCGGGAAAAAATACATAAACATATAATTGCAGTAAAGGACTTACACTTTATTTTATTTATAAAATGTTTTTACTAAATGAAAGGTTTACTTTGATTCATAACATGATTACTAAAGCAAATTTATTTGTTACTTAAATGCCTGTAAATACTATGCTGACTAAAATTTCTTTCAAAAGTTTGGTAAAAGATCGATTTATATTAAAAAAAAGCAAAAAACCAAAAAACCAAGAAAACAAAAACAAAAAAACCCCAAACCCCAGCCACATAAAAACTCAACTTTGGAGGAATTTGGAGAAAGTGATACTTACATGACATGATCATTTAAAAGGTAATCTAAAACCAAGGCAAAACACAAAAACAGGACAATAATAAAGGGGCATGAGGATGTAAGAAATTAAAGAGGAGAGGGAAAAAGCAATCACTGGGAAAATTAATAAACAATGAGAAAAAAAAAGATGTGCTCTCCTCTATATATAAAAAAAATGATTGTTGGGGAAAGAGAGAAGGAAATACAGGCATAATTGAGACGCAGTAGATGCAGGCTTTGGAACCAGCTTTTTTACCAGAAATCTAAAATGCCAAGGTGTTACAAAACAGATTTCAATAAATTATTTTAACATTAAAAAAAATAAGAAAGGATGGAAAGGTGAAAGTGGGGCAAATACTTAAATTCATCTAAGGGAGAATAATGCAAGAGCTGGTTTTGCAATGGAGAGAAAGAATATTAAAGCGGGATATATATTCAGTGGGAAAATTCTGGGAATGATCCATCCTTATACACTTATGTGAAATATGTAAATTTTGAGAACACAGCAGTGACATCATCGTCATAAGTAGCAGATACTTAGACTGAACTATTGATGACCTTAGAACAAGGGCATACGTGTGAATAAATTTGCCTATAACTCCTATTAGTTCCCCTGTCAGGACACTACACCTGGAATATTGTGTTTAGTTTTGGTACCTGCAATGCAAAAGAGAAATGGGCAGGCTGAGGAGAGTCCAGAGAAGGGTAATAGAGATGATCAAAGGACTGGGAAGCCTGCCATATGAGGAAAGGCTGCAAGAACCTGATTTGTACTACCTGGGAAAAAGAAGGTTTGGGAGAGCCTTCATTGCCATGTTCCAGTGTTTAAAGGGTGGCTACAGAGGAGATGGAGACTCCCATTTTACAAGGAGTCACAGGTACAAGTTACTCCTGGGGTGATTCCTGTTAGACAAAAAAGGAAAATTTTTCACAATGAGACAATGAGCCATTGGAATAATCTTCCCAGGGAAGTGGTGGATTCCCCAATGTAGAACATTTCTAAGATCCAGCTGGACAGGGTGCTAGACCATCTTGTCTGGATCATGCTCTTGCCAAGAAAGGTTGGACCACACGATCCTTGAGGTCCCCTTCCAGCCCAGTATTTTATGATTCTTAGATAATGCAGTCCTAGTCACACCTAAACAAACAAAAATAAAATCTACTTATATTTCTTGGCAGGTTAATTCATTACACTGGACAATAACGTATGCCAGTTAACATTTTGAAATGTCAAGCAGATCTGTTTAATTGCATTAGTACCTTTGCAGATAGGAATACATAATTTTGACCTTCTGAATGGTCATCTTAACAGTTACGACAAACCTACGTATATGAAGTAATGTAGAATATTTGTTGTAAAGTTCAAAATACTTTGAATCAATTCATGCAAGATTAGATAGGAACATGCAGAGGGCAGAAGGAAGATGGAGAACTGCAGATTCAGCTAAATGTTGACTACCACAAATACAGAGGTTTCAATCTGAATTTGAAATCACAAAAAAGAGTATTTATCTGTTATGTCAAAAATTTACATGCAAGCATAAACCCAAATATAAAGTGTCTCATTACTCTGTATGATCTGTTAAGATAATCCAAACACTTCACATTAGGTAACACTAAAATTGAACTGGTAGGTGTTTTAAGGATCACTTTTTGTCAAATAAGCCAGTGGCATCAGTGTGTATTCTTAATTTCTATATTTGCTCATGAAATTATACATATATTCACCTCGAAACTGCAACAAATATTATGTATTTTTTCAGTGGGTTTATCCACCAAAGCATATTAACCAGATCGATGAAACCATACCTGTTCTAATACTGCTGTTAGAAAAATGTTTTTTTCCTTAAAACATGAAAATTGATCATCTAGTTTGTGTTTCCATTCCTGAATATTTTATTTTCACTGCAGCACATTTATTCTTGATAGCAGGTTAGAAGTAAATAATAGTGACTTTGTCTGTGCCTACAACTGCCTATACTGCTCATGAACTCAGAATGATTCTCTGCTTCCTGGAATCCACATTTCACTCCATTCTCTTTAAAAAACAATACATTGTTGAACCATCTACAAAAGTGTGTAAAACAAATTTTTTACCCTCATTTTTATACAAAATAATGACGATTCCAGTCTGGCCAGCCCAAAAAAAAACCCCACAAACTATTTTTTAATAGCATCTTAATTTAATCTTTTAGAAATGCCTTTTGTACTGGAAAATTTCTATGCTTACATTATATTTAAGAACACCTAGTGAAGAATTCAGATTCTGATTTTCCATACTAGGTAGACAAGTTATACTGTAATTCAAGTAGCATTTTTTCCTCTCGTGCCTTCTCCTTAATTCCATCTACAGGATAAAAATTGCTTAGGGAATGAGCAGGTCCTCAATTTTATTTTGTATTTACATCATTCAATATGCATAACCAGATCTTACTATTTTCCATACTAATGCAGGACCAAGAATACAATTAATAATTTCCTGTTGGGCTTTTCTATATCATTCCTTATTGTTCTATCTAGACAATAATTTAAGGACTTTAATATTCACAATGCATCCATTAAGCAAGAAGAGATTATAGTTCACACTTCACAGATGGGGTCTCGTTGCACTTAGTTTAAAATACTTTATCTGAATGCCATAAAGATTGAATTCCAACTTTAAAAACTATAGTTTTTTTTAGAATTATTGGTCATTCATAGGTCTTATTCTCAGTGGAAGCTGTGACTACTCCATACCTATGCTAATCAATTCCAGGTATTTTTGTGAAGAAAGGTTTTCAGTATGTTCTTGGTCAAGGAGAAGAAGTCTGCTTAAATGATGCAGGATTGAGTCCAAAACAAGGGAAGTAAATATGTCCCTATACCAAATCTGGATTGAAGCAACTTCTTTTAACATTCAGTGGAATTACAGAATAATTTAAATTGGAAGGGACTACTGGAAGCCATCTAATATAATTCCTAGCTTGGTTGTCCATGGCCTTGTTCAGTCAGGTCCATCTCCATGGACAGACAGTCCAATTTTTCCTGACAACCTATTCAATATGTTTGATTACCCTCACTGGAAGAATTTTCTCTCTATATCTAATAGGAATTTCCCTTGCTGGAACTTATGTTTGCTGGTTCTTGTTCTGTTACCCTGCACTTCCAAGAAGTGCACTCTGGACTGAGGTAGAACACTTCTAGAAAAATGTATGTGATCCTCTGTTGAACAGCAAAAAAGGGGATAACAATTCAAATAAGAAGCTCTGAAGCTGTTTTGCTAAAGAAATGAAGAGCAGATAACTGCTTTGTAACTTTTGTGTGAATTCTAGGATTGCCTGACTCATGATAAATTACAGACAGAGATTTAGATTGTCTGAGATAGCAAAGTTCCAATTCAGCAGATTACATAGCAAGAGACTACAAAAGACAAATATACAGTATCTAGATGAGACCAGATTTACCCTTCCAATTTGTGAGACCTGGTAAACTAGAAGAATGCAAGACCAGGAGCCAGAACCCCAACAGGAATGTGTCAGTAATCTAGACAGAATAGAGAATAAAAAAAGTTGTCACTCACATTAATTTTATTTATGCCATGAAGGTGAAGAGACTTTAGTTATTAATTATTGTATTCGACAATGTTTTAACTGCATTATAGATGTGATGACTAAGTTCCAGTAACACAATATCCAGAAGATTACAAAACAATATAAATAGTAGTCCTTTAGGAGTCAATAGACATGAAGTACAGTATTATTCCAAAATGTTGTCAGAAATAACCACTGAGAGTTCCCATATGAGAACTTTATCTTGCAAAGGTTCAATTCAATAAATTTACTCTACACTAGAAGACAATTCCAGCAGGAAAATAACTTTTAGATAATTGCTATGCCAAATGATATGGAAAGGGAAATTTAAAATTTTATCATTAAAATTTATAAAAAAAGTCTTTGTGAAATTACTATTTCCCAAACATGGAAATGCCCTTTCATAAAAAAAA
>VZRS01012941.1:58402-71596 GCA_013398055.1 Ifrita kowaldi | reverse complement strand
AAAAAAAAAAAAAAAAAAAAAAAAAAAAAAAAAAAGCATGCTTCTGAAAAAAATATATATGGAAAATGAATACTGATTTACAAAATGAATTATCATATGACACTCTTAATACAAGAAGCTAACAACAGTTATTCATATTGAGCTGGGTGAAACAAAATCTTGGAAGATGTAATCTCTGTGAAATTACTTTGACCTCCAATGCTCTTAGCTAATCTACATGAACAGATTAATTTTAGAAACATGTACTTAGTAATGGAAGAGCATAAAATCTAGCTTTATGACTGCAGTACTGATCTTGAGTAACTAACTGCACACTTGTGGTAGGTTGACCTTATCTGGAAGCCAAGTGCCAACAGAGCAGCTCAATCATGCTCCCTTCTCAGCTGGACAGGGGAGAGAAATAAAATGAAAATGTCTCGTAGTTTCAGATAAGGCAGTTTACCAAAGTATGAGCAAAGAAAAAAACCCACAGGTTTTTATTTTTCACTTCCCACTAGGAAGTGATGTCCAGCCACCTCCTGGGAAGCAGGGCTCCAGTACACATAGTATTTGCTCTGGAAGGCAAACATTGTAAATAATGAATGTCCCCTCTTCCTCTTCTTTTCCTTAGCTTTTTATATCTGAGTTGATGTCATATGGTATGGAATATGCATTTCATTAATTTGGGTCAGCTGGCCTTGTTCTGTCCCCTGCCAGGATCTTGCCCATCCCCAGCCTACTAATGGGGGGTGGAATGTTGGAGAGACAGCTCTGATGGTTCCCAGCTCTGCTCAGCAGTAACCAAAGCACTGGTGTGTTATCAACACCTTTCCAGCCACCAGTGCAGACCACAGCACTGTGAGGACTGCTGTGGTGAAAATTAACTCTATTTCAGTCAGATTCAATGCAATTTTCTTAGTTGAGTGAAAAAAAGATACTCTCTCACTTGACCTTTAACCATTTCCTGAAGTACAAACAGAAGAAGTCGAAAAATGGGAGAAAAGTTCCTGAAATTAAGTTTCTCACAGTATGAAAGTGGTAATCTGGAAAACCTGTAAAAGTGCTCAGAAGTGAGAATTTTCCCCTGGATTCCATGTAATTTCTTGGTTTCAGCATCTCAGGGTGTAGGTAGGAACTCTTAAATGTTCTGAATCTCACACAGTATGAACAGTTATTCTGGACTATATGTCCTTATCCAAATTCTTAACAAACAAGCACACTCCTGGTGTTGCTTAAATTGGAAGAAAGGCTATGTTCATTTAATTACGGAAAGTTCTGCGTCAAGAGAGTCATTAGATTTGCTAAGTGTTTCTTCTGGTAGAACCAGTGGCCATCTAATACACTGTGCCAGCAATACTTCTACTGGAAGTATGATTTTTGTACAAAAAGGTAACACTGTTGCTATCAGATACAGAAACGTCCATAAAAAAATAAACAATGTTTCCACAACAACATCACTGTGGATGTTTCTACAGATGAGATAGAAATGTTTTATTAAATGACATTGTAGCAACTTTTAAACCTTCCAATCAAAGCTATTCCTAATATTATTCCAGTGTTTAATCCCTGATGTATTATGAACACTACCTTTCTTGAAATTTATACTCTAAGCTATCTCATGAGGATTCTGATTGTAACTCAAGCAACTGCAGCATATGCAAAATTTGAAAGGGCAAGCATAGTTTTCAAGAAATTGGGAGTAGGTACTAATTTTACATTTTCTATATAGTGTTTATTAATGATTCCAACTTAGCATATCAAAGACCTTAGTACAATGATATTATTTAACATAGTATCTAATAGACTATTCAATAAATACTAATCACATGCTACAATACCTGTTCTAAATGGGACCACAAATATTGTTTCAGCTGAGTAGTTATCCAGTAAAGCAGAGTCAGTGATACTGGTCATTGTGCTGACCTTATTTCATTGCATCTCTGGTTCAATCTATTGTCCATACTACCACAGCCTCTTAAAAACTATGGTTTAGACTCATTTTTTTTCTACAGAAAATATCCTTTCATTTTTAATACTATTTACCGTAATTTCAGCATCATAAATTTAACTCGGTCTCTGAAAGCCATTAACATATTTATTCTTACTACCGAATCACCAAAATCTTTAATTTAGTATTTGATAGTCCCAAACTGAACAGACCTCCCAACAGTTTCTCAAAAAGAGTGGCTGTGGGAAATATTTCCTGTTCCTACTATATATAAAGAATTTATTTTCATAAAAAAATCCAGCTTTTAAAATTGAAATAAAATATATTTACAATTCATTTATAGAAGAATGATTGCAGAAACTGAATGATTATTTTATTCCAATTATAAATCTATTTTAACTGTCATTTTGCACAATTTAGGTTATTTCAAGAGATTGGATATTAAGAACAGGGAAGTAAAGTATTAGTCAATTCTATTTACTTCCCTGGTCATAGTAGTTCTCTGTATGCATCTTTAACCTAAACACTTTTATTTTGTTCTTTATTTCTTTACTTTAGATTATTAGGGTTTATACCAAGTAATTTTTTCCATTTTCCTAAAGTCTTTGTATTTATATATGCAGTTATGAGAGATTTCTTTTATTCTTGCAAGGTTCTAAAAATAATTTTCCAGGTTTTATCTTATTCAAATTGTTCTGTCATTAAAATTAATGGTGTCAACTGTCAACATCAATTGAAATATAGTTAACAGAAATCAGTCTTTTTTTCCTTTTTTTTTTTCTTTTTAAATATCACCAGTTTGATTCCACTTTTATCAATCAGGTCACTGTATCTTACTAACTGCCTTAAGCCTTTTAGATGTCACTCTGCTCTTTTGTTTCCCTTCCAACATGACTACATGTCACATCAGAGAATTACATTAATTTGCCTGATTTTTCCCCATATTTCATGTAAAGCTGCAAAGCAACTACTTAATTAGCAAAAACCTAAGGAGTTTTTTGTTTGTTTCTTTCAAAGAGACTCGGAGTATCCTACACATCTCTCCGAAATCCCCTCTGTTGATGTATTAGAAAGCGAAGTCCTGCCTAGGGCTGGTTCTGTGATCTCAACAGTAGAACATGTAGGCCTCAGTACTCCCTTGATTTATAAGTTGCATGAATGATTTTATGGTGGTAACTCAACTCTGATAAGACCCTTTTTCCTGAGACTGAATCTCCTCACGCTGCTGTATTATGTAAGGTCAGAGCTTCTTGAGCCTGCAGCATTCCAGTTTCCAACAAAATTAAGGTGTTTTGTATTTACCAGTAACTTCCTTAGTCCTATTAAGACTAACCAGCCATTAAGGAAGGCTCATTTCCTGCTTTGGATCATAAAGAAATCATTCTGTATAAGCTCATATGTACTTTTCCTCAGCGTAAAATATAAGGACCCATATATCATCAGGCATGAAATGTCAGGAAACAAGGGCAGGCTGCTTCTGGGAGGGACAAGGAGCTGAGCATGGCAAGGCAGGCAGAGGCAGTTGTCGCACTGACAATTTATGATCTTTCAGCTAATGAAAAACAAAGGCCTGAAGCAACTATCTCAATTTCTTTGCTTGCGAATTGCACTTCTGTGTAATGTTGGGTTTTAGAATATAATAAGGAAAGGAGGCAGAATTTTAGTTCACAGAAGGATGGAGTGATTAAAAAGGTAAAACAATATTTTCACGCAGAAGCAGATTTAAAACACTCCAACAAAATCAACACTTTTTTTTCTTATAGTGTAACCCATTCATGCTCTTTTTATACAAAACAAAATACTTTCAGTGAGATTCATATGCTGAATAAAGCCACGGTTTTGTCTTACATTTTAAGGTAAAAAGCACAGTTGAAGCTATGTGTTGTTCACATAGTAATGAACAGTACAGGTATTAATTATGTGGTCTGACTCCTTCTTCTAGCACAATCTATGCTTGCATATATCCTCTTTTCCTCACTTGCATATCTAGTGTACTTCTACTGTTTTCAAAACATTAATATTCCATCTGAGACAATTTGTCTTTGGGCTGCTGCTTCATTTTGTTTGGGGTTTTTTACATTGTCCTGTTTTAATTTGTCCAAACACAAGTTAAAAAAAGCCCCTTTCAACAGACTCTCCCTGCTCCTGCATTCTGTTTAGATGGGGGCTGGATGGCTGTGTGAACTAGAATTTCAGATCCAAGCCTCTATTTAAATCCTGCCTGTTCTTCCCTAGACATATGCACATATGCATTGACACCATGGCAAAAGAAAACACTCTGAATCAATCTACCAAATTCATTCACTGCATAGTCCTTAGGCAGGCACCACGTACCTCCAAGTTCCTAGCAGAAAATTCCATTAGAAGGGAAGCAAACTGTGAATCAAATACATTCTATCTTTCTCTGCAGTGTCCACACTAGTCCTACATATTCACACGCTATTCTTTTCCTCCAGTTAAGCAGTTTTCCCCTCTGACATTCCACTCCCTTACCCTTCACCAGTGATTTAATGATGGAGGTGTTCTCATATTCTGATTCATTACTGGTATGGTACATCACAGTCTGGTGTGTTAACTAAACATGCATTTTCGATTTCATTTTGCTGACATAAGCCAGAACGTGGGCCAACAAGATCACTGGCTTTACCCAGTAGAATTTTTATTCTTGCATACACATATGCAGATATGTACACATGCTCTTTTATTCTGTGAACCCCTTATTTTAAGAGTTCAGGTCACAAAAATCCTTCATGCTATTTCACACCAAGGTACTCTAGTGCCTTCTTGTATTAATACTTCCTTGTATTCTATGTAAATGTTTTACATACATTAGGGTTTCATTCTTGCAGAGGACACTGAGGGAAGACTTCATTGTTATCACACCTTCCTTACGTGGGGAAGCAGAGGGGCGAGTGCTGTTGTTTCTGATGACCTGTGATAGGAATGTCATGAAGCTGTCAGGGAAGGTTTAAGTGGGATACTAGGAAGAAATTCTTCATTCAAAGGGTGGTCAAGCACATGAAACAGGCGCCCCAGGGAAGTGTTCACAGCACATAACCTGACAGAGTTCAAGTGTTTGGACAAAGCTCTCAGGCATATGGTGTGATGCTTGGGGAGGTGCAGGGCCTTGAGTTGGACTCAATGATCCTTGTGGGTCCTTCCAAATCAGGATATTATATGATTCAATGATTCTTACTCTTTTCATGACATTATCATATTAATGACCTAGACCTATGATGTGGTACACAAGAACCCAGATGCTTCCCTCCTTAGCAAACACCTCAAGGTCCCAGTCTGCAGTCAATACTATTGTTATTCCTCTCTGAGTGCTATAATGCTCAGTGTTACGCCACTTGTACTATCATAATCATTTAGGCTCCTTAGTTCTTCCTAGCTGATACTATTGTCTCCCTGCTTCCTTAAAACTTCTCACCCTTGTGCCTGCAGGTATCTTTAGCCCACTTCTGCTTTTCCTACTGTGACGATTTTAAACAGAAAATACACTTCCCAAGGAGTAATTTTAAAAAACACATTTAGTAAGAACTTTCCCCACTATTTTCCATTTAGATGCAAACTCTTGTTGTCTCATATAGCCAGTTTTTCAATCTGGGACTCACACAGCAATTAAGTATTAATTCCTCACTTTAATCCAGTACTTTTCATTTGACACTATACCAGATATTTTATAAATTATGGGATTGTATCTCCTTAATGTAGCTTGGTCAAAACCAGAAGAAACAATAGAAGAGGGAAATTTGACATGGTATCTCTGGTACACTCAATTTGTTCCCTTTCCTTACATATCCTTTCAGATTTGAAGTTCAATTTATATGCTCCAGCCAATCCAGTAACATCCAAAGAGCACAGAATTGTGGTATAAAATCCATAATGCCCTGGCCTACTTCAATATGAATACGTCCTTTATCTTACATTAAACACAAGATTTAAAAACACCTTAAAGCATTGATCCCCCTTTCTAGTGGAAAAAAAAAATACCCTAAAATAGGTATTTTAGTTGATCCAAGCTTTTAAAATAGTCCTTTGTATGAGTTTGGTTATCCTTTGATGCTTTGTCCCTTTTAGATCTTCTCAGTGTTGTGTAATTGACCAAAGGAAGCATAAAAGTTAGTCATTTTACTGACTTAAAAAACTTCTGCAGGTAATACAGTTCAATTTCTTTCCCTGTTATCATTATTGTCAGTATTAATCTATGCCAGTAAAATGCGTAAGATTCATTTTATTATTTTCACTTCAGGAGGCAGTGAAGAGATATTGAATATTCAGAATTTAACCTTTTATGTAATGCTTTTTGGCTTAATGCATCAACAAACAAAACTGATATTGATGCACTTAATCATTGCCAGTGCTATTTTTACCCAGTTGTTCATGTATTAACTCAAAATGTTGAAAACACTTGTTGCTTCTTACAGTTAGAGTTCACTCTTTCCATCAAGAGGAGTTCCACAGTCACAAACAAATGCAAGAAAAATGGTGAAGTTCTATGTGGGTAAGTTTGAGCTGTAGGTAAACTGAAAAATCCAAATAGAAAGAATGCTAATCTCCTTAAACTCGTCATTTTACTTAGTTAAAGTTTACATATACGTAGTATGCCCAAATACTTCAGTTTTCAGTGGAAAAAAATCCACATCACTTGCTCCTTCACATTTCTGTAAAAACTATTAGTCCAGAAATAGAACACAGGGAAGGCAAATTGCCTTTTGGCCTCTATCTAGCCTCCTTTGCAATCGGGACAGAATAAGGACACAGGTTAGCTTCCGGTCTACTATCCCTGATGCTCAATACAAACTAAATAATTTTATGAATATAATTTTATAGACCTCACAATAAAAATAATTTTGTATACCTGACAATGTACAGACACTTAATGTTACAGAAATTCCTCTCATTTTTTTCCCTCCAAATTAAGTTACTATAGCTCTATCTTGTCTCAATCTACGCATTTTTCACTTATTCTGCCTCTTGTCCCACAGGCCCTACACCTAGATGAGCAACAAAATCCATAAATAACAATCTTGAAGACTGCTGTTCACTAAAGTTCAACTCAATTACTTTAGCTGTATTTTCTGCACTTGACACAAAATATCCTTCTCATAACACATTATGTTCAATGCGTATCTAATCTCTCAGAAAATATTTTTACTTCCTTTTATTCCACACTTTTAACTTGTTCTTGGATGCTGCCAACATAAATGGCTTTTGACTTTGAAATAGTTTTATTCTATATTTTTTCCTTTACAGAACTTTGATGTATGTTACTTTACAGTCTATTTTTTTTAATACTTCCTGTGAGTGTTTATGACAACTTACACCAGGTTCAAATATCATTATTTGAAAAAATTTGTTCAGTAAAGCTACTTCCAGTGCTCAAATTTGCAGGAGACAGCTTGATACGGCTAACACTCTAGATTCTTTCTTCTAGTAAACCTTTGACCAAAGACTCTATGCTAAAATTAATACTTATTCTTTTCATGGTTTAGATTAGGCCAAGCGATAATTTAATGATTCTTCTATAAAATATAGACTACATTCTTCTCTCTCCCTGAGATTTATTTTTGTAAACTTTTCCAAAAACCCTTTCAGAGACTTTGACAAATTTGCTCTTTGTAAACCCACACTGGCAGCTGATGATCTCATTCCCAATTCTTTTCCCAAACATCTGGTCTTAATATCACTGTGGATTATAAACCTTCTCTGATATTGAAGTTCTCAGCCCATAATTAAAAGGAGAAAACTTTTGCATTTGAACTTTTTTTTTTGACAAATAGAACTTCCAGTAGGTTATGGTTTAAACAAAACAAAACAAAACAAAAAACAAAATTGCTGTATGGTTCATTGTATTAAAATCTTCAATAACTAAACTACATACTCAAAATGTTGCACACTTTTTAATGCTAAAAATGCTGACATATTAATTAGAACTTAAATGTCAGTGAGTGGGACCCATTCACACGGGAGGATGAGGTGGAAGCCATGGGCGATCCCAGCTCACCAGCCAGGACACGCTAGCAGCACAACATCTGAAAGCTGTGGGCAGAGCAAGGTGCAGGTGACAGGCTGCACTGTCTGTGCCAGACAAACTGAAACACTTGGCTGGCTCCAGAGTCCACCTAGGGAATCTAGTCAGGAGATGGGGCCAGAAACATCACTGGAAACATGACTGGAAACTACTCACCAAGGATAGAGCTTGAGAAAGCACACCTCCAGCATGGCTCTGACAAGGAAGGGGCATCTGGCCTGCCCTGAAATGGGGTTCTGGACCCACATGCAGAATGTGAAGCGTGGATCCATGGGAGGCTACTCAGGACAGTTAATGTGTCATGGTGTACTCTGGGTCCTGACACTTAACTAAGAGAATTTTTTCAAGTTTCTGTATCTATTTTGGTATCGTGACCTAAATGTTCTACCATTCTGAGTTCAGTTAAGTATAAGATTTGCTATGAGGAAAAGCTTAAACATAATAAATCTTGGACATCAGAACCAAATTTTGAAATTATAAATGCAAAAGGAAATAAAATATATACATGCAAGTACAAGGGTTTCTCTTGATCTCATTCACCAAAGTTTTTTGAACTGGAAGTTTTCATATAGCCTTCTAAAACATTCTCTGCTACTGAAGTTCTTAGCCAACAAATAGAATATAATGACATTAATTTATGCCATTATCAAGCTGAGTATTTGTAATCCCATTTCAATTGTCTTTACAACTTGAATACTTTTTTTCTACTAGAAATCTCCTGTTTCTCTTTCATCTTATGATTATAGTTTCTCTTTTAATTAATTTCTTTAAACTCATCAGACAATTATCCAAAATTTTATTCAAATTATGCAACAATCAATTTGACTGATTTTTGTGGTCTTAGCTTTTCATTTTTTAAAATACATTAATCTTACAAATTTTGCATCACTTGGGAATTTGCATGCAGTCTAGAAAGCCATTATAATAGAAAAGTATTTGGGTTTTCTTGTTTGTTTTGTTATGTTTTGTTTTTTCCCCACTCTCACCCCCTCCACCCCCCTTCTCTCTAGAAAAAATAAAGGCATACTTTTATATAACGGAAATAATTTGACAGAGTTTTAAAATTTAACATTTTGAAAATATCTACAAGTGGTCTTCATTTCATTTATGTGACTGCGGTTTTATTTTTAGAGCTGTTCATTTAAATTTTTTTCTGACATTTATCTGAATAAAAATTTCTTAATGGAAACAGTGTAGAAATTATTTTGATTACCAACTCTTCAAATTACTGTAGATAACAGGAGGCAAGGATTAGAGGATCAAGTAGCTGTGTATCTTTGTCTCTACACAGCTTCCAAGCCTGTGATGATCCTGTGTCATCATCCCCAGGTATGTGTAGAAGTGAGTGAGGCATCTGGATAGTATTTTTTTCTAAAGAGATGGTCTAATATTAAGCATGCAATCTCTGCATACCCTACTGGAGAAAACAGGGAGACTTCTATACTCAAGTACATGACGGTACACTTGCTCTGCAGTTTGAAAGGAGGGAAATTTTTAGAGTATTGTACCTTAAGAATGTGTTTAAGAAAGAAAGGGAGAATGAGAGAGTATATCTGGCATACTCACACCATCACCAGAGTTCTGTGACCAGCTAGGAACCTTTCTCTTACTATCTTACACCTGTTCTCAACCTTGATTGATATTGGTCCAATATTGGTCCAATAAAACCTTGACTCATTAATTGAAATGAGTAAACTTATAAACTTTTTTTTTCAATCAAATGTCACAAATATGAAGTCTTCTCCAATATCAGCATTCAAGGACTGCCATATAGCATCTCTATCAAAACAGAAACAATGAGACAAGGACAAATAGATTAAATTAAAAAGTGTATTATTTAGTCATTAATGATGTATCACTGTATGATTCAATTGCATGTCATCCAGAAACAATTATTTTTAATATTAACATTTCATAAAACGGTCCCATTTTTGCTGGTTTTCATGAAGTTATGTTATCTTCTTAGGAAACTGACATTAATTTCATGAAAAGAGTATGCAAAATAGTACACTCCTCTATGACTGTTACAAGCACAAGCTTGGTAAAAATAATGAAATTTTCAGTTTCCGCTACACCTAATAGCATGCACTCTCAACTCTTCACCTGCACATTAACTTTGCAACATAAATACACAGTTAACAGAAATGAACATTTAAAACTCTAAATCGGATAAATGTGACAAGGTCCTGTGATTTAAGCACAGCTGAATCTTAAAATTCTGCTAGGAAAGTTGTAGGAAAGTTCAAACCCTCAAAAGAGTTTAGAAATCTTATGGTTCTCTCAAAGGGAATATTTATAACACATTTCTCCTTGGTGGTCTTTTCTCAGGAATGATACATCAGTGAAAGAGCATGAGCTGGGAGGAACAACAAGATTTTGGCAGCAGAATGCCTTCATTAGTCACAAACATGGTCCTCATCTAGGACTGCTTGTCACCAAGGGAATCCTCATGAACATACGACAACACTTTAATTTCTTTATCACCTGGTGACCAAGCATACAGACAGTCTAACAGATGGATGCATACAAAGACAAGCCAAAAACTCAGCACCCACATCAAGGTGAAGTATTTCATGTGGAGTCTGTATCTAGCTACATCAAATGCAGGCTTGTGATAAGCTACAGCTTCAAAATCTTTAGGATTATTACAGACTAAAATTAGTTTAATCCCCAACAGTTCTAATAATATAGAACTATAATTATTTAACACTCCCTAGGGAAGAGAGCAATTCAATACATTCACACAACTTCCCAGTTGTTCATAAGAGCCTTCCACAGATATGGAGACCTTCTCATTTGAAAAGAAATTTAAATGCAGAAAATGTAAGAGACACAGGTCATTTTATATACATAGAAATATTGTGAAGCTAACAGAGGCAGCAAAACTCTATGTAAGATCCTACAGGAGGGGAACGTGAGTTTGCCTTAACACGAAACAGTTTTATTCACTTACACTCATGCTCTCACATCACCATCAATCACCAAAACAGTTGAGTCCAAGTAGTCTGGCCTACAGCACCAAGACATTTATCCTGTGGTCTAGTAAAGATTAAAAATGACAATAATAATATGTGACAAGAGCTATCCAGTTCTGCTAATGCAGGTACCATCAAAACCCAAACATTCTTGAAATTTTGTCCATCTGGTGATTGTACAACTAGACATACCCCTTCTTTCTCCATTCATATCAATTTAACAAATTTCTCTTTCTCTTCTGTTACAAATGTCTACTTATAACATTGATGCCTGATATTTTAGAATTATGGTGTGCTTAACAGGGTCTTAACTACCATGGCATGAAATCCACATTATTCTGACATTATTATTGCTTGATCTCACTTAAGAACATAGATGATCCCAGAATTTTGTGTTCTGTACAGCTGATGGCCTGATCTGTTAGTTCAGAATCACCAATAATTTCTAAATATTATTTTATTTTATGATGGATTTAGAATAGCCAGAATTATAAAAAGCTCATGCTTATGATAGGCAGGTCTAAGCATTGTCATTAAGGGATTAAATGCAATTAGACTGTGATGTAGTACATTATGGGACCATAAAAATGCATAATCAAAAGAGGCTAATAGTGCCAGTCAGATTATATAGACTGACATATAAATTAAACAAACTCTGTGATCATTTGAGCTCAAAAGAGTATTTGGTGGTTATGCTGCTACACAGAATTTATGAAAATAAGAGACTGTACCTATGCCAAAACAAACTACATGTACATTATGAAACAAGGAGTGTATTGAAGCTAACCATGGTGTGAATAGCTTCTAAAGCCTTCTTGGATGCATCCTGCTACACGTACAATTTTGAACTCATAAAAATGAGAGGAAAAATAACCTCCCAACAGAAATAACCACATTAATTTTACTTCCATGAGCTGATGGCGTTACTGACATGAAGATCAGCAGTGATGTAGCCTGTCTTTTAAGAAACCAGAGAAAACATAAATGCATATTTCCTTTTTGAAGTTGTCAGAGAGATCCGTGCAGCCATAGTGTGCATATGACCACAAAAGGAGACTCCAAGTACAAGTGACTCAAAATTCAAAGTCCTACAATTCTGTTCAGAGCCAATCCCTATACTTGGAACAGATGCAGTCTTCAGTGTCCTCCTAGCATTCATGCATTATGGCATTAGCTCCTTAAACTAGTAGTACGAGGTTGCCGAGGATATTTGTTTTAAACAATTTTTGTACAGAAATCAAAAAGGAAGCATTTTGAGGTATTAAAGGGTTAGACTAACTTCTATATTTTCTAGTGGCATGAGCACTCATCTCCAGTAGGCTAAAGGATTCTGCTGCTTGAATAGCTTCTAATGAAAGAGAAAGTTGTAAATCTCTTGCTGTAATACATGTTACTGTACACATTTCAAGATACTTGATTCCTCCCTAAAGAATTCAGGCTGAATGATGAAGGAACTACAGCTCAGGTTGGTAGTGCATTACAGCAAATGTCAAAGCAGAATAATGAATAGAGCTATTAAATCCAGTATGGTTGGAATGCAGCTTGGCTAGGACTTATTCTGTATTCTGTATGAACGACAGAAATGCACATATTATGATATACAAATTGCTCTGAATAGACCACTGTGTAAATGCAATCCATTTACACTGCCTGCAAGAGGGTTTATTATAACCAGTTTCTTTTAAAATAATGATTAAAAAACATCCATTAGACTCTTGTTAACTTTTGACTATATTACTGTTGATAACCTTCACTTGCAACTAAGTATATCAGTTGTTTCCTTTACAATTTTCATTCTTTTGTAATTTAATTCAAAGCATGGTCACAAGGAACCTAGAAATATAGTATAGCTCAGTTCTTGATCTTTCCTGAGTATTTCACAAAATTGCAGAGCCAGAAAAACCCTAAATTCTGAAATAGTTTCAGCAAACCTTTCTGCCTAGGTGTATAAACAAGCCCTTCCAGGCTCTACACTTGCAGCTGCTATAGTTTGTATATCAGCAAGAAGCATTAGCTTCTGCTTAGTACAGCATTAAATTGCAGATTATATGAAGCTTATACATTTCACCAGACAGTTCACAGACGTTCTTTTTGGGCAAAACAAATTTGAGTGATTATAAAAGGATATATCCTCAAACTCTTTTTGCATTGTACTCCTAGTTTAAACTTCATGAACAGATTTGTAGTTTCACTCTTCCCTCTTCCAAGACAATTATCTTCGTTTAGTCTTTTTTTTTTTTTTTTTTTTTTTTTTT
>VZRS01012941.1:178-58396 GCA_013398055.1 Ifrita kowaldi | reverse complement strand
CAAAGAATTTTTTTCTTTTTTGTTTTTTTTTTTTTTTTTTTTTTTTTTTTTTTTTTGATTTCGGTAAAGTTGCACAGTAGAAGTTATGGAGTTGTCTAGAAAGCCTAAATCACCTACACTAAGCTGGTTTTGAGGACAAAACTTAGTTCACATAAACTTCAGCTACAAATAGGATGATTGAGATTCTGTGACCCACAGAATTCTTGCTATAATGAACTCTAATCATGCAGAAGAGACATGAACTAGCCAGCAAGCTTCAATGAATGTCTGCAATTGTTTTGAAAATATTTTCTCTGGGTTTGCACTGGGATATAAATAATTTTCTTCTTAATAGCTGATGCAGTGCTGTGTTTTGGATTTAGTATGAAAGCAATGCTGATAACACCTGATGTTTCAGTTGTTGCTGACCATTCCTTACCCTAAGTCAAGGACTTCTCAGTGTCTCAAGCTCTGCCAGCAAGCAGGTGCACCAGAAGCTGCAGAAGCTGGGAGGCAGCATGGCCAGGACAGCTGAACTGAACTGGCCAAAGGGATATTCCATACCACAGAATGTCATGCCTAGTATATAAACTGGGTAGAGACGGTCAGAACCTGCTGACTTCTGCTTGGAGATGGACTGGGCATAGATCAGTGGGTAGTGAGCAATTGTACTCTGCATTGCTTATTTCTTTGGGGTTTATTTCTCTCTCTCTCCATTTCATTACAATTTTTGTTATTGTTATTGTTGTGGTTATTATTATTATTAATATTATTTTCATTATTTTCATTATTATTTTTGTTGTTATTATATTTCATGAAGTTTCAATTTTTAAACTGAAAAGTAAATCTCAACCCATGATGTTTACTTTCTTCCTGCTATTTTCCTCTCCACCAGGGTGAGGGTAGGGAGAATTAGAGGCTGTGTAATACATAGTTGATGGCTGGGATTAAAACATTACAGATTTTCACAATAGAATATTGCAAAATCAATTAAAAAAAAATCAAAAACTTTCAAAACCATAATTAAAAGCTTTTTTAAAACCTCACAGATTTTAAAAATGCTAATATTTTCAAACTGAAATAGGTTTTTTTTGTGTTAACAGGAGGTAATTCTTAACATGTTTAATAGGAGAAAAAATATTATTATGTAAATTTCTAATAACAAATAATGAAATATTGAGTTTCTAAAAGGCTACTTTTGAATGAGAGAAATATGAGCACAACTATAGTACTAACTTTCTATTGGACAAAAACTGTATATTACAAACAGTGACCTACTTCAAATTTTTCAGAATAGGTCTTCAGTTATTTCAGTGTTCCATCACTCTCATACAGAAAACTCTGACAAAGATGATATCACATTTTTTTAGGTTGTATATTTCCACAGGAGCAATGTTGCCCTCCATTCAATGTATTTGCTCTCTCCCTTATCCCCCATCGGCAGTAACAGACTGTAATTTAATCACAGTAAGGTGCTAAGAGAGATGAAAAATTCCCCTATAGCGTTGTTTCACCACAAAATTGCAGCGAATGTTCTCTTATTCTAACAGAGAGAGGTTTGGTCATAAAACCACTTAAATGACAAAGGAAGAAAATCTGTTTTTCAGCTTTTCACATTTCTCATAACACTGAGGAAGTCATTCATCTCTGCTGAGATAACCAAATTTAGCTATGTGTCACAATGTTTGTGATATTCCATAAATGAAAGCAATGCAGAAAATAAAACCACTAGATACTCACTTTTTAATACAATGTTCAGTCTGTAGATTGCCCAAGAGATGAAGACTGCATTGCAATGTGAAGATGGATCCTTCTCCAGGGCACCCAGAGGTCTAAGGAGCATAAAAATCTAAATGAGGAAAGTTTGAATATATAAGTACAGAAATACAAAGTGGAAAAGATACAAGGAGCTATTTTCCCCTTTAATGCTGTCCAAAGCCAAAGTGGTGCATTAGGTGAAGCTGACTTCTGGGAAGCTGATGAGAACATTGCACTGACACTAGGAATGAAAATCCCCTCCACACTGATCTAGGGAAGGAGTTTCAATCAAAGTTACTTAAACATGCATACAGAAGTATATGACATCAGCAATCTTAAAATTTTTCATAGATCCTGGATTTTTTTGTTTCAGTCCCTGGTAATTTTCAATGATGCCAAACTGTACCCAAGAAATAAGTAGGATGTAAGTGTTACTGCATGAAGTCTGCTTTCCAGTAGTTGAATAAGTCACTTTACAATGCTCACTAAGTCACTGGTTTTTTGCCTGTTGATGAAAAATATTCTGTAAATGTTTTTAGTTTTTCTGAGCAAGTACACAGTCATCACAGAATAGGCAGCAAAGTAAATTTTGGATATATGACAACAGTAAATTCAGAAATTCAATTTATTTTCAGATATAAATTCAATTTATTTTCCGATATATTTTCAACTTTCAAGTACCATTCAACATTACCAGATACAGGCAAATTATTATTTTTTGAAAATGAGATCACTATATCACCTTCAGCAAAACACTGTTAGAGTCTCACCCGATAAGTAAAAAATGATTAACTATGTAAAACTTTTATTTCATTTGAAGTACATGGTTTTAGCTCCTCTTTGTCACTCAAACTTAGTAGATATGAAGGTAGACATGGGTGGCAATACTGACAATTTGTATGCAACTTGCATTTGACCTAAATCTATTGGCCTCAGAAACACTTGCAGTGAGCATCTAATTTTTCAGTGTTCTCATTTATAAATTTTAAAGTTGCCAATCATGACTTATGTTACATTTAAAATATGTTAATTTTGGTTGGCATTCATTTACAAAGATTAATACCTGAAATCTGCTATTTGCCAAAAGCAGCAAAGAAGGCAACATAAACTGAAACTATTCCTAGACTGCTTAAACAAAGCTCTCTCCTCTGAAGTAGTCTCATTTTCACAGTAACAGGAACCAGTAGTGTTAGTCATGTCCCATTGCTACATATCAAATTAGGCCTTTGAGATATAATGAAACACACTCACACTGAAAATTAATATACTGTGAGGTGTCATTTTAATGGAATTAATAAATAAATATAAAAAACTTAGTAAGAAAACTCCATTGCTATTCACATGATCTTAGTTTTTTTCCAAAGAATTTCTAAAGTTTTTACAATTTCGGTAATATCCTGGGAAAGGAGAAACTACAGAAAAGAACTTCAGATATCTGTGAGCTTTTTGGCATATCTTACTATATGTAATGGGGAAAAAAAAATGTCAGCTGCTTTTCTGGTTTAATCTGTCAAAACATCAAGATTCCACTCTTGAAGACAGTTTTTAAGAAGAAAACAAAAAAATTAACATTACCCAGAAAAGGGACTGCATTCTAGCAGTAGTACAGTGAGACAGTGATTCAGTCCCCCTTTTTTTGAAACCTAAGATAGGCCACACCAAACAAACTACTACTGAGAAGATATATCACCGTGACTTAACCTTTTCAAAGTATAATTTGATATAATTTAGTTTGTGCATTTCCACACCTTCTCTTTACTTAACTTTTTGACCTTACTTACACACCTCATTCCTTTTTACTTTGGTTAAGCCTTCCATTTATTTTTCCATTTCTCTAATTTCTTACTTCTTTTACAGCATTGCAAAGAATCACTGATGCTATACTTGATTACTTATTCAAACATTACCTTTCCTGTTTACATCAGGTCTTTTACTTATTCTCTGTATTCAGCTAGTTTTAGAACTCCCCTATTTGAAGTCCTATTCATCCATCTCTAACTCACTTGCATGCGCTATTGTGCCCAGGCATACAGGTGGTCTCATGATGTGAGAATTTGAGGTGAAATTAAATCAGTTTACATGGGAAATGCACATGGCAAAGGAACAGGACTGATTTACATTGTTTTATATCACAACTGTCCCTTCTGATTTTAATATTGTCAGATATAGAAAGGCATACTACAAATTCAGTACACACTCAGAAACTTATTTAACATATCAGTCGCATCCTATACAGCATATTTGCTTTCCCTTTATTTCCATGTGATCAGGCCACTTTCTCATGGTTTTTAACAAGTGTTATTTTTAGCAGTTCTTTTTATTTTTCTAGATTGCTCAGAGTTGCACTCCAATTTTTTAGCACAATATCACTTTGCCTACAGAGAATAGGGCAGATTTGTGAAGACAAATGTGTCTCTGCTACAAGACATCTTAAGGTAGACTGCAGCAAGAGCTACCTCTCATCTGAGCCTTATGCAAACTCTTCAAGGACCTAATGCATTTAAAAAATGCAATGTATAAATCCTTTTGTAACATACTAAAATGGTAAGGCTACATATATACATATACATATGTTTTTATAGCTGATGCTTCCCTTTATCTGGTAAGAAAACTGGCTGCAAGACTACAGAAAGAAGCCAGGGAGTAATAGAACATTCTCACTCCACGGGCACCAAAACAGAGTGATCCAAATTGGAAAAGAAAATAAAATAGTAAGACAAAAGAAGGAAAGTACTTTTTAGGCATTTGAAATGAGCCATTTTTTCAGGCAGAACAGTGTGCTGGTGTGTTCCTTTCAGTAAGCGTGACAAATATTTACTCTTGTTAAAAAACCTGCCATGGTATTATATATTGGCATTGACAAAGGAGAACTTCAATGGGTATTGATTGAGATGAGGACCCATACTGAACAAAAACAGATAAGCTTTTTCACATGAAGTACAGTTTAAGGCTTGGAAATGTAACAACAGCAGTTTTAAATAATCAGTGAATCAAGAAATGCAAAAGAGCATGCCCACATCCTACTCACACAAGAACAGAGCACAAAAGGAATTGATCTGCATGACAGGGAGCCCTCATTTGGATAATCACGCAATCAGAAATGCAGAGCATATCCCAGAGGGCACCTGCTTTGAAATTTAGACTTAGCTCTTATAAGAAGAGAGCCCATAAAGTCATTATTTTGACAGTTTCCTCATCTGACAGATCTCCTCTTGTTCTTTTCCCAGAAGAACTCCTTTGAACCACTAGATTGACATGGCAACAATACAAAGCACTGGTTAAATTTGAAGAGTTATACCAACCTGTGTAAGAAATATGCATTCTTTTCTCTGTGGTCTATGTCTGTGCCTGTTTTTTGATCTGTGCAATGAAGCACTGTGGTGATATATCTGTCAAACTAGTGTATCCTGGATGACCAGAAGCCTTGCTTTGTATTTGTTTTAATCGCAGGTACACATTACTTACCTGTTTGTCATGGACAGTTTCCTTCACATTTCATTATCTCCTGCAACCTCCAAATTACTGAAAGACACATTTCACTGACTACTCAGAGCCCACTAATTGGTTGTCAAAACAAGGACAGTAAGAACAATAAAATCAGAGTCTGCTCACTCCTCCACACCAATGTTTACATATTTTTTCTGAAAGAATCCAACACACAAAAAAAGCAAAGTAAAAGCCTGTAAAATCTTAAAAATAGACCTTCTTTTACAAGTTAGAGATGCAATGCTTTTCATTCAGTTTACTTGAAATACACTTCTGTGCAATACCTGATTTTCTGCAATGAACAGTCTATTTAATACCGTCACTTAAGTGCAATGTCTCTTCAAACTTTCCTCCTTGAAACAACTTGGTTTCTGCGTCATAGCATCCTGTAAACCTCTAGCAGACTGAGTGTCTCACCTGAATTGCAGTCTTCTGCCAACTAAGAACACTCCTCCACTGTTGTTTTATAGGCCTCAAACAAAATTTTTCTGTGTGTCCATTTTAAAAGAATAATATGAGGAGTTTCAAGGATAAGATTTAAACTCTTGAAATCTCATGTACTATACACAGTTCTAGCAAACTTTGAAAATGTTTGTAGACAAGGGATTTTTGGCCTCAAAGTTCAAATACCAGGGAAGACACTGTTTCCAGAGAACAATAAAAAAAAGGAAGACAATCCGTGTACATACTGAGGTTCCAGATCAGCACAGAACTTCTGAGAAACTCTATGTACAAAAATCTCTAAGAGTGGGACTACCCAAAATCATAGAATCATAGAAAGGTTTTGGTTGGAAGGGAACATAAGGATCGACAAGTTCCAAACCACTTGCCATGGGCAGGAACACCTTTCACAAGACCAGATTGTTCGTAGATCCCCCAGCCTGACTTCGAACGTTTCCAGGAATGGGGCATCCACAATCTCTCTGGGCAACCTGTTCTACTGTCACCACCCTCATGGGAAAGAATTTCTTACTAATACCAAACATAAACCTACCATCTTTCAGATTAAAGCCGCTCCCCCTTGTCCTATCACTACATACTCTTGTAAAACGTCCCTCTCCACCTTTCTTGTACGCTCCCTTTAGGTGCTGGAAGGTTCCGTTAGGCCTTCCCAGAGCCTTCACTTCTCCAGGCTCTACAACCTCATCTCTCTCAGCCTGACCTCACAGGAAAGGTGCTTCAGCCCTCTGATCATCTTTATGACCCTCCTCTGGATGCAGTCCAACAGGTCCATCGCCGCATATTTTGGCCCCCAGACCTGGATGCAGCACTCCAGGTCTCATAAGAGCAGAGTACAGGGGCGGAATCACCTTCATCGACCTGCTGGCCGTGCTTCCTCTAATGCAGCCTAGGATACAGTTGGCTCTCTGGGCTGCAAGTGAATATTGCCTGCTCATGTACAGTTTTTCTTCCATGAGATTGCCCAAGTCCTTCTGCACAGGGCTGGTCTCAATCCGTTCTCTGTTCAGAAGGTGTCAGGTACAACAGAGCATCTGCCCCATGAGCTCCTTTATCGCCTGTGCCAAGAAAATCCTCACGCGGCCCAAAGGCTTACCAACACAAGGTTACTTCCATTTTTCTGAAGAAGGTCTCATACATTACTTCCTAATCAGGTGATTTTACAGCCTTACACATTCGTCTACCCTGTAATCCTGACCCACCAGTTCTTGTCTGGCTGATCACCAGTTCCCAGGCAGAGACCCATGCATTCCAGCTTATCCCTCACACAAACAGCAACCAAAGTTACTTCAGTTATTGTGAAAGCAGCTCATATATACATACATATATATAACACAAATACATCTGCATTGTTCTTCAAAAAAATACAAAATTTTAATAAATTTGTGCATTTATACTTCAATAGATAAAAAGCTTAGAGCATAACCCATTAATTGATATTTTTGCATTGAATACACTTCCATAATGAATCATTCCTGGAGTGAAATACCCAATAAAAAAATATTTCACTGAATAAGAATGTTTATAAAAAAGAGTAAATACAAGTAAAAGTCTCATTGTTCTAGCCAACAGTGAATACAATTCTAAAAATAATTTCAGTGGTTCCCAAACTACTGCACAAATGGCTCTACACTGAGAGCCTTTATAATATCTGTAGCAGGTAGAACAACTATTCTTTCTGCACCACGAAACACTATTCAAAGCTAGTTTTCCTGCTTTGCTGGTTTTGACAAGCGGGCCATGAAAGAGATTTGCAAGACAATACACAAAATCAGGGAACTGTAGAGTTATTTCTGTATCCCTAATTACAATGCAGATTTGGAAAGGCAAGGACTGTCAATGCTTTTCTTCACAGAACTCAACTATCTATCAGCTGAAAAAAAAGCCTTATTATAGCAAAAGTCAACTGGATAATTACAAGTACCTCCAACACTGCTGAATAGTAAAATATCTCATGTATATTTCATATGAAAAATATACTCAATTATACTATTATTTCTAGTAAATCTACACAAGAAAACAAGGTTTAAATTTCAAATTAAAGGATTGATATAAAGCACAAAACCACACTGAAACTGATATAATGTATGGGAGCTTGGTGAGGTTCAATGAGCACCCCATGCACTGAAAGCAGTTTGGCACATATTTCTTACGGGAAAAAAACAACAGGTTGCTCAGTTGTACTGCCTTAACAGCCAAACATATTCCCACTCTGCTTACTCAAAACAGCATTATCAGGAGGTTTTGTGTATAGCTATTGGTCCAGGTAGGCCTGTGAACATCCCAAGAGATGGTACATTCTTCATGGCTGTGGAGAATAGACAGCTGTGAACTTCTTTCTATACAGAAATGTCATTGCACAAGTCTGGGTAGCTGTGTTGGAGCTGTGTTGGAGCAAACCTACTGACTATTTGTAACCTCCATTTCTGCTGCCTAGTCCCTTGCCATGAATTTGGGAAAGGAGTGGGCAGAGCACAACAATGTAAGTTTCAAAGCAAAGTCGTTGAACAAAAGTCAGAAAAATGGTAAAGTTTTAGAGAGTCATGTAGAGCAACAGAATTACAGTTATCTTAAAATGAGTGAAGGCCTTCAGCCTATAGTGAGTGCACAAGTATGTTTTCATATTCGTGAGGAATAACAGTAGATACAGAGGACAACATTATTACTATGTTCCCTACTGTACTCCAAGGTCAATGTACATTTTACACATGAACATCACTTTTCAGAAGAGATACTGCTAATTCATTATCAATAGAATTAAACGTTATGAACAATCTTCAGAAATAAATAAATAGATAAATAAATAGTTTCTGGAAAAAAAATATTTTTATGCTCATTTGGAAAGCTGATTCTATTGCCATTAATCATGAGATTTTTCCCACTGCATGGCCATCAGTGAACAGCAAAGAAGACAGAGACACTGCAAAGATTAGTGTGAACAGGTGAACCTAGGTAAAGCTGAATCTCTCCTACTAGACTTGCCTTTTTTATGAAAAGGAATAATTAAACTCTATATAAATATAAAATAATCTTTGGCTCTACACACTGTAAAAATTTTCTAGTACCTATTCCATTTCTTCTTTGATAGTGCCATGAGTTGTTGAAAAATAAACACAACACTACAGGAAAGCAGGAAACTATTAATCCCATTTGAACACTTTGTAGCCTGTTTCTTAGAGTACTTAAAAACAGATCATGCTTTTTTCTTCACCAGAGTGGAGAAACCTCTAGTAAAATTGTTTTAAGAAAAAAGGACCAAGGAGCAAGCAGAGAAGAGCTAAAGCAAAAAAAAAAAAAAGAAAAAAAGTCCTTTGTTTCTTCAGTCTTGAAGACATAGCAAAGCCCAAATCACTGGTACTATGCAGTTTTTAAAGAAAATTTTCCTGCCACATTCTTCAGACATGTAATATACCAGTTCCTTCTTTTTGCAGTAAGAAAGGTGATTAAGAAAGACGTTGATGCTGTAGTACTCACCACAACAATCTGGAACAATTATTGCTCATTTTTCGTTTTGAAATGCTGCTACCTTCAGTCTCAATAGCATAAACCACAAAAGTTTTCTTATACTTTATTGGGCAGAGAAAGCTAATGGGGTTCCATCAGACCTTCTGGAGTTCTTCTCCATCCACAGAAAATGCTGAATTGAATTATTTTTCAATTTGGCACAATATTTTTGTTGTTTTATTTAGTGCATAAAATAGCAGGAGAATTACTAACTTTCTGAAAGACAAGACAATCTTCAGACTATGGATTCAGCCTGGGCTTTATTGTACCAGTTTTTGTTTCTATGAGAGTGAGACAGGATGTTTCCCATGCAGGAAACAGGTGTGGGTACGTGAGGTGGGTTAACCTTGGCTGGATGCGAAGTGCACACTAAACCACTCAAAAACTCCCTCTCCTCTACTGAAAAGGGAAAATGTAATGAAAGGCTTGTGGATCGAGACAAGAACAGGGAGAGATCACTCACCAGTAAGTGAGTAACTGAGACATCAGTTACTGTTGTGGGCAAAGCTGACTTGACTTGAGGAAATTAATTGAATTTATCAGCAATCAAGTCAGAACAGATTAATAGAAATATAAATAGATCTCAAAACACCTTCCCCCCACCCATGTCTTCTTCTCAGGCTCAGCTTCACTCCTGAATCTCTCTACCTGCTTTTCCCAAGTGGTGCAGGGGGGCAGGGAATGGGGGCTGCAGTCACTTCATCACATATTGCATTGTCCACTTCCCTCCTGTGGGAGACAGTCTTCCACAAACTGCTCCAGTGTGGATCCCTTCCACCAGGTGCAGTCCTTCAGGAATAGAATGCTCCAGTATGGGTCCCCCAGAGGGTCACAGGTCCTGTGGGAACACCTGTTACAGCATGGGCTCCTCTCCACTGGGGCACAGATCCTGACATAAGCTTGATGCAGCACAGGCTTTCCACGGGGTCACAGTCTCCTTCAGGTACATCCACCTGCTTCTGTGTGGAGTCCTTCACAGGCTGCAGGTGGATCTCTGCTCCCTCATGGACCTCCATGGGCTGCAGGAACACCAGGGTCTTCACCATGCACTGGAGGAGAATCTCAGCTCCGGTGGCTGGAGCACCTCCTCCCCTCCTTCTCCACTGATCTGGGTGTCTGCAGAGCTATTTCTCCCACATGCTCTCAGTCCTTTCTTCCAGCTGCTGTTGTGCAAAATTTTTCTTTTCCTTCTTAAATCACAGAGTGTCTACTAGCATCACTGATGTACCAGGTCTGTCTTGGAGCCAGCCGGCATTGACTTTATTGGACAGGGGTAAACCTGTCAGCATCTTCTCATAGAAGCCTGTAGCCATCCACTACCAAAACCTTGCCATGCAAGCCCAGTACTGTACAAAGGATTATTGTGAAAAAGTTTGATCCTGAACGCCTTACCTAGCATACAAAATATGTAGTCACCATGGATTGATTAGTACTTTGCCATTCTACAAGATCTGGTAACTTATCATGTACCTGAACCCTCTAAGACTGAACAGGTTAATTCATGTTCATGTGCCTCTCCTTGTTTTACAAACAAGCACATATGGAAATGTAGAGATGATCTCTCCATTCTTCTTTCAAACTATTTATGTATAACAAATATTTGAAGCAAGAATATTAATTTTTAAAGTATTAGCTTGATAAAAGTTACAGACCTTTTAGAAAAGCTCAGGTTTAGTTCTTTGCAATTGAAGATAAACATCTGAAATGTATTTTCTTTTTGCTCCTTCAAATCTGGTTTGAAGAATATCTACTTAAATATCCTGACTTAAGAGAAAATTGTGCCAAGCTCTGCTGAGAAGGCACAGGTTGTCCAATATTCATTGCTGCTAGCTTATGCATACTACAGCATCAATTCTACTTCATTCTAGTAGAACGTTAATGACAACAGCTACACCTGCAGAGATGTTGAAATTAAATGGCCCGTAGTAGGATTAAGACCGTCTAAAGGAGTCAATTGTACTGACTGAACTATTTCTTGATTTAGAAAACTGATGTGCTATAGAAGTCTGAATAACAATTTTTTTTTAATTGATCTATATATTAAAAGTACTCTTTCTGTTGAGATTTACCTGCTGTAGAGAAGAAAAGTTTAAACTTCCTCTAATTATTTAAGGTACCATCCCTTGTAACAGCATTTTATTGCTATTATCTCTAATGGCTAGTCTTGTGAAATAAGATAATTTTCCTTTTTTTTTTTTTGTTGGCTACCCTGAAAATGCTGCTTGAAAACCATTTATTTAAACGATCCCACAGCACTCCCACAGCATTCTTCTGGTGAAACTGTCTGCTCATACATTAGAGAGGTGTACTCTTCAATGGGTAAAAAATCTAGCTGGATGGCCAGGCTCAGTGAAGAGCTGGTGAATGGAGTTAAACCCATCTGTGGCCAGTCACAAGTGGTGAAACTTAGGGCTCAGTATTTGGGCAAGCCCTGTTTAATATCTTTATCAATGCTAAGAATGAGAGCATGAAGTGCATCCTTGGTAAGTCAAACACAAACAGCTAAAAAACACAAGTGCTTACAGCTACCCTATTTCAAAATTACCATGTTAATATTTACCTCCTGAAACAGCTGAAAATAACCCTTTGGACACAACTGAAAGTGTTAGATCCTTCAATTTTATAGAAATAATTTTCATCATAATTAACTTCAGTTGAATGAAAGTATAATTTAAATGTGCACAGAAGGACACTCACAAGCTGAATTACAGAAGAGAACACAAATCAGTTAAGAATGCTACTTGAAATTATTCCCCTAAAATAATACGCATTGTGAACTGTTAACACTTGGGACTTTAGATTATTTTGCTTTTTTACTAAAAAAGTAAAAATAGGTATATTCACAAGTCTGGTAACAGCCTAAGGAAAGAATTTTTTTTCTTTTTCTCTCTGCTTCTTGAGCCCAGAAGAAAAGAACAAGATATGACAGAAAGACTGACATCTGTGTGAAAATAGACTACATAAAATAGCACAGAATAAAATGTACAATTGCTTAACACAAAGCCTTATTTCAGAAAATTTATTAAGACAACAACCAGAACTTTTTATTAGTCTCACTAAATGTCATTTATGACTGAAGAGCAAAGATACAGATAAAACCCCATTTTACCAGAGCAAGACAATGTCATCTATACAATTGTCATGGCTTAACCCCAACCAGCAAACAAACCCCAGGCAGCTGCTTGCTCACACCCCAGCAGCTGTGTGGGGGAAAGAATCAGAAGGATAAAGATGAGAAAACTCGTGGGTTGAGATAAAGACACTTTAAAGCAAAAGCCACCCATGCAAGCCTAGCAAAACAAGGGATTTATTCACCCCTTCCCATGGGCGGACAGCTGTTCAGACATCTCCAGGAGAGCAGGGCCCCATCACACACAGCTGTGACTCAGGAAGGCAAACATCCCTACAAAAAAACTCCCTACATCCCCCACTTCCTTCCTCTCCCCCAGCTCTATATACTGAACATGACAGGTCTGGAGTAATCCTTGGGTCAGCTGGGATCAGCTGTCCTGCCCGTGTCCCCTCCCAGCTTCTTGTTCACATGAAACCTCCTCACTGGAAAGGCAGTAAAAGAAGCAGGAAAGACCTTGACTCTGGGTAAGCCCTGCTCAGCAATAACAAAACCAAATCTTTGTTATCAATCCTGTTTCCAGAAAAATTCAAAGCATGTACCCCTACTAGCTACTACAAAGAAAACTAACTCCATCCCAGCCAAAACCAACACAACAATCTAATCTGTTATGCTAGCATTGCCTACTTATACGTTGAAGTCATAAAGTTATGGAATGGTTTGGCTTGGAAGGGACCTTATAGATCGTCCATTTCCAATTCCCCTGCCATGGGCAGGGTTACCTTTCACTAGCCCAGGTTCCTCAGAGCCCCATCAGACCTAGTCATGAAATTTCAGGGATGGGTCTTCCACCACTTTTCTGGGCAGCGTGTCAACTTCAACTGCTTTTGTTACAATGGATTATTTTAAAATACTTGGGTACAAGTAATTCATATTTAGTGGTCAGATCATAGAAATGCACTTTTTCCACTCAAGCCATTTCTCAAGGGACAGATTGGGAAATTTAAAATAAATTTCAAAGGCTAATAAACTTTATTACCTTTAAACATATTAACAGATATATTTTCAGAGAGCTCTGTAGAAATTAAAACACACAGTACTGTTAGAATATGAAGTTTAAACTTTCAATCATTATAAGGATCACTAGCCTTCATCAAAGTAACTATTTGTTCTTTGCAACTCTCTACATAAAAAAGAGTAAGGAAACATAAGAACTCACTCTTTCAAAACACAAAGAGCTGTGAAAGAACAAAGAACAATGCTGAGCTTTCTCCCAACTCTCCTGTTGTCCAGCTTTTTATTTACACCGTATGATTTTTAGGAGCTTAATAAATATGTGTTACTGTGAGAGATCAAGGAAGAGAGTAATTGTCTTACTGTAAAGGAATAGTAAAATATATTAACATTGTTTTCTTCTGTATTCAGATTTTTAAGAAAAAAGAAAAACACTGCATCTTGCTCTTGTCTGAAATTTGGCAATTGCATCTCAAGAATTTAAACCCCAATGATACAGACACAGGTTTTGTTTACATTTTCACCAAATAGCATCTGCTATATTGAGGCCTTAATTCAGATTAAACACATACAATGCAAATGCTGCACTAAGGAAATTCAAAGTAATTTGGTTAACTCATCTTTGTTCCTGGAAAGTATAAGCAGCTTCCTTAATCTGTGACACAATTAAGACAAAATATATTGTTTCTCAGGGGGATTCTATATGAATTTTAATTACATAGTTCTCAAATTTTAAATGACAAAAGAAATTTTACAGAAGACTTTTCTGTGGCTGCCATTTTTGATCCATCTCTCAGAAGGAGCAAACCACCATGAACATTCTTTAAGGTATCATTCTCTCAAGTGCAAAGAAGTATTTGAACATCAATAATAAAGCCAAATCTGTCACTCTAGCTGAGAACAAAGGTTTTCAAGCTTCAGAACTGACACAGGAACACACTTCTTTTGAGGAACAAATCCAAAGTACCACTCAAGATTTTATATCTTCTGTGGAAGAGTGGTGATTGCTTTGCACTTTTTTTGCCTTTTTTCCTCTCCTCCATCTTGCAGAGAGGATGCACTTAAAAAGTTCAAATTTTGTTTATTTCCATGTCTCATTGGGAATAGGAAATCATGGACATTCTTTTCCTCTTCCCTCTCCCTCTCCACAAATTCAAGCTAACTTATGTAGGCTTTTTTTGTGTTTGAAGAGATTTTTATTTTGACTCAGAAAAGCCTAACCAAGTAGAACTGATACCCTTGGGAGGAATGAACGTTCTTTCATAAGAAAAGGCAACAAGTTATTTTATCTGTTTAAAGAACAAGGTTGTGTAGAGATTGAGAGTAACAACGCCACAAGAATAAATGTGAAGGATGCACTTCCACCCAGGAAAAAAAATGCATAAGAATATCCAAACACTGGGATTAAAAGATGTTCTTTAGCTGCATGGCAAGCCACAGCATGCAATAGGAAAAAAATAGCAACACTGTGGGTGAATTTAATCCCTTACATGACTCTTTTGGCTTCAGTCATGTTACAGCAGAAAAAATTCATCTGTCTCTTCAGCAATCACTAGTATCTGTAATTTAAATTCATTTTGACTTCTTTTTATGTTTTACCTGGGAAATAAAGTCAGAAAGGATTTTTTTCATATAAGATGTACAATAATTTCACACTTAACCTGGATGGAAAGAATTACTGTAAATCAGAGAGAAAGAAAATAGTTACTACATGTGGTTTCTTTAAAATGAAAGCCTACCAAGACTTTTGGAAACTGAAGCTGAAATATTTTTGAAGACCCTCCATCCTCAGTCTTTTAATAATCTCATAAATTACTGTATGTTCTCCAAACCCAGAGTGGTTGTCATTTGCCTAATTTCTTATTTCTGACACATATGAACAAGGAAGAGTAACTCAATAAAACTGACAGAGGTACCCTAAATGTACACCAAGTGTCACACTTCTCAGGTTCCTTCTTTGGAGGACTAGGGCCCTGGGAATGGATCAATTACATTTTCAGCATGTTGCAATTGATTTTCTTTCAACATCTTTCTTTCAGGTTTCATCCCTTTCTTGCTGCTGGACATTCTGTCTCTGTGCAAGCTTATGTTAGCCTGCAGACTTCTATTCAGGCTGTTCCACACTTACAGTTTCTTTTCCCTTTTCTTGTCCACAGCTGTAGCTCCTACAAGAGGATAAACTCCACCCAGGCCCTCATTTGGGTGCATCTAAGAGCACATGACGCCCTTTTCTTTCAATAGCTCTGTGAGTTGCCAGATTTGGAGCTTTTTTCCTTTGAGGGCCTGGGAGATGGCTGCCCAAATAAGGAGCTTCTCATGGGTAGACTCTGGTCAGAAGTGAGTGACAAGGAAAACAAGAAGGAGACATCTAGGGTTTTCATCCTGTAATAGCATAATTGGAATATTCATGCAGTTGCTAATGTGTAACCAGTGATGAGACAGCCCACACTCTAAAGCATTCAAGCCTTAGTAGACTTAAATGATCCTCTACATTGAGTTTGCATGGCAGGGTGTTGGCAGAAGAGGGGGCTGCAGAGGCAGCTTTTGCGATACCTTTTACGTATCTGAATCCTTGGAGCTGCTAAGTCAGTCCAGAGATCTCCTCTATCACAAAAACATGGCAACACTTTCCAGGATTTCATTCTGCATTGTTGCTGACTTTGTGGCTACAACCAACTTTTTAGTTTAAATTCATTTGGCAGGCTGGAATACTGCTGCATTTTGATTAATTTATTCAGGGAAGAAAGAGTCCCTAAACAATCTGTCCTTACACTGTACAGTCATCGATCCAACTTGTAATCTCCTTAAGATGTCTCTCTAGTCAGCTATTCATACTTAATTCTCAGCAGATTCTGTTGACAGACACTCATCCTTGCTCATCAAGTTCATGAGCCCTCTTAATCTGCACATATGTTTAATGTGAACTTTGAGATGTTTCATAGGCTTGGGGTTATTCATCATTGAAACACGGAGTTAACTGGGCAGATCTTCTCAAATGCAGAGGAGACAGGAGGGTTTACAACTGCAATACTGACTATTACGCTTCTTGGTGATACAGTTGTTCTCCACTCTTCAACAAATAACAAAGAATCTCATTTATTATGTGTGTTTTCTAAGATTCCTACAGTTTCTCCAGTTATAAATTAACAGTGTAATTCACTGTAACAGTGTAATTACAGAAATTCTTACCTTCTGTACAGTGGCATTTTCCTCTGTTACTAACATACTCAAAAGTGCTCTTCCTAAACCACTAATATCAGTTTGCAAAAAAATGACATCTTAAGATAATATACCATGATGTTGCAAATGTGGGGATTTTAATAGTCCTCCGTCTTTACTTGAACCCACCCAAAATAGAAGAAACACACATGCTGTGAAAGATATTACTTCAAAGCTCTTTTAGAATCCATTCTTGAACATATACTTTTTTTGCTTTGCTCTTTCCCCATGAGGTAGTTTTCTCATGATAAATCTTGCAGCTAGAAGCTGGAAGCAGTTAAATACCATAGATATATTTCCTATCATAAACTGTGAATTTTAAGGTGGCATGAATAAAAACAGGTGTAGTATGAAAACAAAAATATTAATATTAAGTTACCATTCTCTTCAATTAACTGCCTATTCTAAGTCAGGATATGAGCATTAAATGTATTATGCCCTCAATTAAAAGGGATCATGATTAAATTTAGAATGTTAAAAAAAATTTTCTTTGTATATTCTCTGTGAAGTAAGTTCTACCAAACAGTAAAAATACATTTCTCAAAATAAAAATATCAAAGACAAATGCTTGATGAGGCTGTTTGAAATCAAACTTGAACCATAGGAGTCAGGGATGAAAAGGTCAGCTGCCTTGTCTATTTTTAAATGTCTCAAGCAACAAGGATTCTGTATTATTCCTTAGGAGATAAGTACATTGTCATTCAAACCTTTTCTTATTAACTCTAACGGTAATCTTATTTTATAATCCTTTAATTATAAAACTTACAGTCAACAAGGCAATGCCATGCATGTATAACATCCTTCTAAAGACATTAGGGATCAATATTCCTTAATCCAGTGCCACCCTAGAGTGATTAATTATAACCATGTCTGTATTCTGTCAAGAGCCAGTGGTAGGTACACATATTTATCCCATTTATAAACCAAGTAAACTTACCAGACTGATATGGAATGAAAGGCTTCATGCAAGTTTAAGACACATTTCCCACTGTGAGGTAATATCCCAGTGGGAAAGAAGAAAGGCTTTTCAGGATGGAAGCTCAGTGTTAGCCAAGTAAATTAAGCAACTGGCTCCTTCTGTAACAAAGATGAATCTGCATGCTTAACAGAAACAATTTAAAATAACCATGCTGTCTCTTATAGTAGGACAGAAAAGATTAAACTTCAGAAGGAAGCATTCTCTTGAAGCTCTGAAAGAATTCACAGGGGGACTGGTAGCATGAACTAACATGTTACATTAAACAAGTAATCTGAGCCAATCCTAGAAATCAGAAAAGTTAGCTGAGGGCAAATTGCAAGCATTGTTACTCAGGATATCTGGTAGAAAGAGTCTGCTGGAGAAAGACTGAGGCTTCCAAGTAAGCTGTCTGCAACAAATGGGAACTAAGGTTTAAGGTTTGCACACAGACAAGACTATGGTTCTTTTAAGAATCTGCTCAATAAAAGCAATGACATATTTCTAATTTTCTTAATATCAGCCAACATATGAATGTGTTCCAAAAACAAGCTAAGATCAGGAATCTACTACAGTTAAGTGGAGATCGTTGTCAAAATGCAGCTGATCAGAAGAACAATCAATAACAGATGTGAAAGCGTAGCATTAATCCCAGGCAGATGTCCCAGTTTATATGAGTCACAGTAACAGTGGAGTACGACTATGAGAGGACTCCACATTAAAATTCTGTCATACTCAGGATTTCCATGAGTCTGAGCAGTGAAAGTGGTAGGATGGAGGGGCAGTGAAATAAACTGTTCTGTCTAATATATTCAATTCAATAGTTTTATGAAACCTTTTAAGAAATCACATCACAACTAATTTTGAAAAAGTCAAAATCTATTGACTTGTTCACTAAAATTGTCGTCAGAGTTTTACTTATAAAAAATATCTTTCTTCAAACACAAACTAGTCCATCCCGTTGACAAAGGCTGCCCTCAGTCACCTGGGGACTGAGATGCTCACACTCTTTATATCATACTATTTGTAGCATTTCAAGTGTCCATACACATACTCTATGCTGTCATTTTAATATCAGTTTATAACACTTCTTGTCAGACTAGAAAATATTCGAGGAGCAGGAACCATCTTTGCTGATATCACAGAGCAGTGCAAACAGATTCTCAGTGGGCTTCTTTAAGCACAAACATAGTACAAGCAATAGCATCAGCGGATTTTTTACACTATTAATAACTATTCAGACAAGCAATTCCCCACCGAAACAAAACCAGTCAGTTAGACTAAAAAAGAAAAAATGAAAATCATGAAACTATTTGAAGGCTTAAGCGCTTGAAGAGAAATTAAGCATCCTTTTTTCCCTATACACATTTCTGTGAGCACTTTGAAAATATCGCTTTCAGCTAGTAAATGCAAATTTTAAACAATTTTCCTTTTAGCATCTCTTTACTGAATCTTAGATCTAGAAATTAATGACTAGTTCAAAATATTGCTGTGGTCACAATGGTAATGGTTAACATGCTCCCATTGCCTGAGTCAAGAGAATTCGAGAATAATCACTACACTCTTTTCCTCCAGTCTTGGCAACTGCTAAAGGCCACTCTTATAAAGTTGCATGAGGATTTGGCTTGGCGCCATAAGTCCATGTGAAGATTCTGGTTTGTTGCTTTATCTAATTGGGAGATTGGGATGCATTATCAAAATTATTAACCCACAAAATCGTTGCCATTTCAAAAATTAATCTTTGACTTTTAAGGTCAATATGAATGAAAGACTCGTGTTTCTTTGGCTGCCAATATGCATATACAATCGAGTTGTAATAAGCTCAGTTTCTTCCTTAAGCTAGAAAGAAATTTAAATAAAGATATTTTACTGATTTCATTTACCTGTATAAGATTGTCCATTCAAATTTCAACTTGATGTATTTTATATATGTATGCCTAAATAAATACACCAAAGGACAGAAACCCTTATGAAGAGAATTAAAGAAGATATACTATCCTTCATCAGCTGAGAAGTTAATGTGCCATTTTTGGTGCTCAGTTTTACATGTGCATGCCAAAACTGCAGTTTCTCAAATGGGAGCCTCAGAACTTCAGGGATGAGCCTGACTTCTCATTACTAAGAGACATGGTGATGAAGGCAGGTTTTAGCAAGGAAATGGACAAGTTAAAACATCATCAGCCAGCTTCCTATCATGTTAAGACTTGGACACACAACGCTACCACTGGCTCCCCTCCCCCCCATCTTTCAAACTGAACCGTAGTCATCTGAATGAGGAATCTGGATTGAACAACAGAAAGACAGGGTCCTAGAATTCAGCTGGAATAAGACTGAGTTTTGACAGGCCAAGTTTTATTGCAGCAACCCTGGGTCTTTTACATGGTTCCCACTTCTTCTCAGTTGACTTCAGGGCTACCACTTTTCTCTCTTTCTCATATTTGTTTTGACACTGTCAGTACCTTTGCTGACTCCTCTCCGTACCAATGTTTGCCCAGTTGGACTTGCATTCCGGCAAGACCAAAACAGAAGCTGTGTGCACTCTTTCCTCAGGTTTTCGATAAACCACACGCACAAACAAACATTAAATCACATTGATATTTTTAACACTCCTGTATCTACACACAATGGCATTCATCGCAGTGTCGTACGTGTAAGTGATCCTCATAATTATCAGTTGAACAGGAACCCAACAAAAATATGGTAGAATGAATCAAATAAATCCTAGTAAAGTGATATAAATTACTACTTATAATTTACAATTTGTATGCAGTCAACAAGGAAAATTAATACTTATTTATCAAATTTGATTAGATGCCTCACATCTGTAATTAAAGGTAAGTGTTTTGGATTTTAAATTTGTACTCTTGTTAATTTTAAGAATCATTTATCAAGGAGGATATAAGTTGGCCTGTGAACTTTGAATATTCTCCAGGGTTTTCACAGAGATAGGAAATTTTTCTTGAGATTGTGGATCAGATCGCCTCCTCCATCCATCTGCTTCACAGTAAATGGACATGCATACTTAATTTGTGTGTTAAACCATAATAATTCTTTGTGAATTAAGCCCAGCATGCAGCTCAGCCCCACACAGCCACTCACTCATTCTCCCACAGTGGGATTGGAGAGAGGGGGAAGGATACCAATGAGAAAACGTCTGGATTGAGACAAAGACACTTTAGCAGGCAAAGCAAAAACCCTGCACAAACAAAGCAAAATGAGGCATTCATTCACCACCTCCCACTGGCAGGTAGGTGTTCAGCTATCCCAAGGAACACCAGGCTTCATCGAGCTTAGCAGTTACTTGGAAAGACTAACACCATCACTCGGAATGTCCCTCCAGCTGCATGTGCTGCCCATGATGTCATATAGTGTGGAATATCCCTTGGATCAGTTGGGGTCAGCTGTCCCAGCTGTGTCCCCTTCTAACTCCTTGTGCACCCCCAGCCTACCGACTGGCGGGTTGGGGGAAGTAGGAGGAAAGCACTTCAGCAATGCCTAAAACTTCCCTGTGTTATCAAAACTGCTTTGGTCACAAACCCAAAACACAGTACCATATGAGCTGCTATGAAAAACATTTACTCTTATCAGAGCCATAAACCAGCAGAGCATTTAACCAAGTTATTCTGCCTAGTATTTTTCTGGACTTGCAGCAGAACTAGGCTCTTTTTGAACAGTCTCCAGAACCCTGTCTGGATACCTTTGGCAACTCATATGATGCCAGGCGTCGGTAACCAGGCAATAAATAAATTACAGGTACTTAATCATTACAGTTTACAGCACAGCACTCTATCCAGTTCACATGTTTGATTCTTAAGAATCACTGAATACATAGTATTCAGTGTAGCATAGCATAAGTGCTTAGTAAAATCTGCATGAGTCCTATCCTACAAATGGAACAGCCTTTTGCCAGAATGGAAGTGTAGCTTCAACAGTTTATTAGAAAAAATGGCATACACTTTCTTCCTTGGTTCAAAGAGTATTAACATTTTTGCAAGTGCTCTTAATTATGAGATTTTTGTAAACAGTGACTTTAAAAATGTAATGTGAAATTTGCCCAGCTTGATGAAAGCAATTTAAAAAACCCCTTATAGTGGCCGTCAACTTAGATTTTTAATTGTGTAGAAAGCTTATTTTCTAAAGAGACAATTATACAGAGCTATTTTGACAAATACTTATAAGACCGAAAACCAACTTCAGATCTCCAACCAACCAGATTTTTGCAGTGTTCTGATGTAAGTTGAACCACTGTAAAGCTCTGAACAGAATTAGCAGCCTTTCATGCTTAGCTCATCACATCTATACAATGGGAAATTGATAGTGTCAATACAATTGCAATTAATGCCTATACTCATGTTAGAACAGAAAGCAATGGAGTTACTTCAGGACAGCACTGAAAGTCCAGACTAGCGAGCAGGAATCCTTAGTTATGCCAATGTTTCTGGAATTTAGTGTAACATCAACATTGTTACTCTGAACTATACGGATGAAGCAACTGTTAAGATCCAATTATTAAGATTCTTTAGAAATGCCTCTGCCCGAATTAAGGTGAAAACGAGACCATATGCCAGTGACAATAGTAAGGGTTTTATTTGATGGTAAATATGAGGGAGAGAGAGAGAAAAAAAAAGAAGTAGAAAATAGGTGAGGGGGACAGAAAGAGTGACAGGGACAGAATAAGGAAAATACCACCACTCCATGGATCCCAACAATGTTCTGTTGATCCTCTCCAGCTGGCCTTCTTGGTGGTGAAGGTCCCCCCAAAAAGCATAGAATCTGATGTGTTAATACACCTTCCAGCCAGGTGTCAATGTCCAGGCATGTCTCCCTGGGGAAGGGGGATGCAGTCTCTCACAGCAAACTCTGGGTCTGTTGTATCTGGTAGTGCAAAGCCTCTGGGGAGCACTTTGGGGGGCTTATGACTCCCCCTCATCTGCCTCTCACGTGAAAGTCCCGTGGATGTGGCCTGTGGTGTTGGGGGTTCCGCAGCTGGGCCGGTTTGTGTAATCGAAGTATGGGTGTTTATTGCCTCTGACCAGAGGTTATGCAATGCACCCAAAAACTCCTCCTCCCCCCTCAGTTGGGGGGGAAATCTGTGTGAACCTGGCTTCTGTGAGCTTTGCTCTCCCACCACCCCAAACTCAGCCGAGCTGGGGATGATTCTCAGCACAGCTGGTGACTTTGGCCTTTTGTGGATGCATACCTTTCCCTCAGCCTGAGATGACTGAATAGGTTTCCCTTTATCTAATCAGCATTTTGATCTGCAGTCCGAAGTCCCAGTCTTCAGGGAGGCTTCTTTGGTTGCAGCTTCTTTATAATGAGCAAAACTTAATATCAGTGTTTGAGGCATGAACTATTTTCAGTCTCTGACAGCAACACACTGAACACTAGTTCAGACAGCTTTATGCCATATTCAGTTCCTCAGGTAACAAGTCCAAGTTATCAAAACAGTGTCGACTAGCACAGCTTGGTTAACTGGAAATACTGACTGATGCAGTGAAAAACTAGAGCAGATGCCACTCAATCATTATCATTTAGAGTGACACACCATTTTATGTCAGAATGTGTATCTGTATGTGTAAGCGTACATACAGCTAAACTACAGATCAAAGCACAAATGTTCCATGAACAACACAGCCATGATCACAACAGCTTGTCATGAAAAGTTACCTTAAGCTCAGTTCAGAATTTATGCAAATTTTGTTTAAATAACTGCAATGGAAACCAGTTTCAGAGTATAACAGAGAACAGCATGATAAGTCAACCTGCTTACACCTTGACTATTAGCACCATTCAACCACACAGAGATGTCATTTAGAGCCCTGCCCTGGAGCACACCAACTGTAAACCAGAGTTTGATGTCATGCACAAACTTGATAAAGGTGCATTCTCTTGCCTTGTCCAGACTATTAATGAAAACATGGAACAGGATAGCCCTTAAGACAAAACTCAGGGGAACTCAACTTGCAACTGGCCTCCAGGTAGAGTACACATTGTTAACCCCTTTCTTGCAGATTCAACCATCCAGCCAGCACTCTACAAAGCTACTAATATGCCTGACTACACTGTAACATCCCTCTCTGAATACAGAGATGCTCTGATGTTCTGGTAAGCAGAGTTAAAAGCTTTTGCAGTCCTGGAAGAAAATAGCCACCATTCCCCTACATCCATAAACCCAGTTGCTAATGCTTAACTTGTAATAAAGGGCAGTCAGGTTAGCCAAGAATGATTTACCCTGAATATTACCCACCACTTTCACATGGCCAGTACGTGTTTTATTCACACCATGTTATTCACAAGGGGTGAAGCGTGGTTGGTCAACCCCTACCTGGAGTTCCACTGACATTCCCACTCACACTTTAAGATGAGTGCAACATCTGTCTGTCTGTTTCCAGTCATCAAAGACCTCTCCTGGCCTCCATGACCAGCCATAGATGATAGTAAACAGCCTCACAATGACACAAGTTCTCTCTGTGACTTTCGCATTATCAATTAATAATTAGTCTCAGGCCCTCTGCAGACTCTCTGTCACACCAAAAATACAGGCTTTAAATCTATGGCAAGCAGTAAACTTTCTGTGACAGCATGTCTGCTCAGCAGCTAGGTGCTTCTGTTCCCATCAAAAGGGGATCTCCATCTTGGTGCTGATAGTCTATTAAGGTCCAACTCTCACACAGATCCTCTTTAGAAGAGCTTGTTTCTCTGTATTGCTATTTTGGCACAGTATCCATGTCTATGAGATCAGATCTGACATCAGACAAGCCTCTGTCCTACTCCAGAAAATTAAAAGCTTCAAGCCTGTCTCGTCTTGCATCCATGACTCACTCACACATAGCCTCTCTATATATCTCTTTCTTTCTCTATGAAGAGATCTTCCCAATGAGGTAAGAACCTAGGCTCTTCTCTCTGTAAAGTTTCTATGAAGCCCCAGTCAACCCTGTTTTTTCCTTTCTAATAGCACACAGCCTGCTCATCTGCCCCCTGTAATATTTCACAGAATCATAGAATCATTTAGGTTAGAAAATACTTCTAAGGTCATCCCACCCTCAATCTTTCAGGTAGTAGTAGAGAGCAGTAAGTTCTCCCCTGAGACTCCTTTGCTCCAGGGTAAACAACCCCAGCTCCTTCTGCTGCTCCTGGAGACACTTACTCCCTAGATCCGTCACCAACTCCGTTGCCCTTCTCTGGACACACTCCAGCCCCTCAAAGTCTTTCTTGCTGTGGGGGGCCCAGAACTGAACACAGGATTTGAGACGCAGCCTCACCAGTGCCAAGTGCAGGGGGACAATCACTGCCCTGGTCCTGCTGGCCACACTGTTGCAGATACAGGCCAGGATGCCCTTGGCCTTCTTGGCCACCTGGATACGCTGGCTCATGTTCAGCTGGCTGTTGACCAGCACCTCCAGGTCCTTTTATTGCTGGGGACCATTCCAGCCACTCTTTCCCAAGTCTGTAGCATTGCTTGGGGTTGTTGTGACCCAACTGGGGGACAAATTTCCACCCAGCAATGCAGAACTTTTACCACCACATATTTCCAGCAAGTGAGACCACTGTGTTCCACAGGCAGTCCTAAGTGCTCCAGATCCAGAGAGAGCCATCTTCTCATGACCTTCATCTAGGTCAGAGTCTGATATGCCCAGGTATCCTCCCCAGACAGGAGACCAAGCCCAGTGGACCATCGCCACTTGAACTCCCATGTAGCCTAGAGCAGCCTCCAGGTGCTGCTGCCTGTTGTCTCTGGATGTTCATCCCAGCTAGGCTGAGACCCTCCACCTACACTGCACATGTAGGCCCCTTCTACACAGCAACACAACAATCAGAAAACAGAGAAAGAATCAAGGACTCGCCAATTATGAAGGAGATAATATCAATAAGGGATAAAAATCTGGCAAGTCCAAGTCCCAAATTTGCACCTAGGACAGAGCAACGCTGTACTCAATTACAAACTAGGAGAGGACTGTCTGGAGTGCAGCCCTGCAGAAAGGGATCTGAGCATGCCAGTCAGCAGCAGCTCAGTGTGAGTCAGCAGTGTGCCCAGTCCGCCCAGAAGGAACTTGCCATAAGATGAACCACCACAGGGGGAACTTAAGCACATCTCTCTGCCCACCTCACATTACGGGTTAAATAAAATCTGTATTATTGACTCAGTTGTATGGTCTCATTTGCACCTTAATTTGGGCAAAGGCATCTCTCACTAATCTGATCCTAACATAGAGGAAGCATCCTACCCTTTCCAAAACAATTGTCAGCCTTTCTTTCAGTCTGCTCTTGGAAGGAGTTACAATTCAGTCGAGTTTTCTGAATCCAAGTGTCTTTAGGAAACAGTTTACTGTTTGACCTACTTTCTTCAGAATAGTTCAAATAGACATTTTGCATTCACAGGAACATTTTCTGTCCACTATTGTCAAGATATTGAACATTGCCTAAGGTCTCAGTTGAGCTCTGACCTTTCTAATTATTCATTCAAAAATGATGCATCAAAATCTATAGCAAAGGTCTACTAAGGCAGACCACAGGAAATCCAATCCGCTTTTCTCTGGATGGACTTAATGAGAACTGTCAGATGGAACTGTAGATGCCACCAAAATGTGTGAAGCTTATGTGCCATTCATAACTGAAATATAAATCCAGTTGGCTGAGGTAGAGTTAATTTTCCTCAAAGTAGTTAGTATGGGGCTGTGCTTTGGATTTTTCCTGGGAGCAGGGTTGATATGCACATATTTTCAATATTGTTGAGCAGTGCTTGCACAGAATCTTTTCTGCTTCTTGCACTGCGCAACAGTGAGGACACCAGGGGGTGCACAGGAAGCTGGGAGGGAACAAAGCTAGGACACTTGAATCCAACTGACCCAAAGGATATTCCACACTATATGGTGTCATGCTCAGCATATAAATTTGCGGGAAGAAGATGGAAAGGGGGACATTTAGAGTGATGGCTTTTGTCCTCCCAAGTCACTGTTACCTGTGATGGAGTGCTGAGAGCTTTCCTGGAGATGGCTGAACACTTCCCTGCCCATGGGACATTGTAACGGAATTCCTTGTTTATCTTGTTTTGCTTTGCTTGCATGGTGGCTTTTGCTTTACTTATTAAACTGTCATTATCTCAACCCACAAGCTCTCCCAGTTTTAGCCTTTTGATGCTCTTCTACATTCAGCTGAGCGGGAATGAGCAAGTGGCTGTGTCAGGCTTCATTGCCATCTGGGTTTGAAACACACAATAATTTTGTATCTCTGATTAACTAGAAACAAACTCTCTTTCCTTTATCGCTGTAATCCATGTAATTATGTAATTCTCTTCTTTCTCTGTAATCTGTGAGATTCTCTGTCTCTTTAAAGCTGTAAGCTCTCAGGGTAAGGGATGTCTCCAAGTATTACTAGATAAAAATGACAGAATTTTCATCATTAGTTAAGACTTAGTCACTATCTTTATTGAAGTAATTATGCATGCGCACCCACAGATACAAAGAATCAGTGCTTCATTGCCAAGAGTGGGATAGCCGCAGACTTCAATTCAGCTACTTCAGAATAAAGTGCTCACTACACTAAAAATAGTTCATATTAAAAATATTTACTCCAATTTCCATCTTATAATGTAAATGTACTAAGACAGTCAGCTTGTTAACATTAGGTTGTCATTGAAAGTAGGTCTCACTAGCCGACACCATCTGTTTATGCCCAAATATTTTCCTTCCATTCAGGCTAGTTGAAAGTAACAGTAAAAACAGTCTGCTAGGGAGAAGAAATGTGCTAAATGTGCTGATACACATATACATCAAGAAAAGCCATTTTTAATACTGCTTTACTCTATAGCCAAAAATTGAGCTGTTGCTTTTGAAATTCAATAGAGGAAAAAGTGAAAAATTCTCATGAAGATCTGGAACAACAAAGCCAAAGGAAGAACTTCCATTTACTGACATATGTAAGTGTTAAGACCCTGATTCCAATTACTTTAAAAGAAACCTTAGAGAAAGTAGAGAATAATTACTACAACAAGTAGTAAACACTTGTAGGATCGTTCTATGTGTTAGCAACATTTATGTTTCAGACCTCATCTTCCATGGATTGAAAATGAAGAGTCACTTGGTTGAGCCATTTTTTTTTCTATTTATCCAAATGGCATTTTTCACCCTCTGTAATTCTTCACAGAACTTTATATTATCTTCCATTCAGAAATACTGTTCCAAGTGATCCCCGTTCACTGTTCAGCTTTTGCCCTTGACTCCAAAAATCTGTTTTCTAGTCATGATTTTCATGAAGTAATAGACCAAAAAAACCAACCAGAAGGTTGTCTCCAGGAAGGCAAACTAGCTATGCTGGCATTTAAATCTACTTTTATTTGGCAGGGGAAACATTTATAAATGCTTCTTTAAAACTATTTACATTAAGACTCCCGATATATCACTGAGAGAAGGACCAGAATCTCCCTCTGGAACCATATAGACTCCAATAAAGTCTTTTCACTTGTCTTTGTTATCTGTATTGATTTCTGGTCTCAGTTGCATTCAGCATAGAAGACAAATAGCCTCAGTAACCAGCAGCTCTTTACATCAGTTGCCCTCTTACAAAGTCTCTTTTCCAGCTGGAACCAGGAAAACTCTTTCACCTGCAGTTTACACAGAGGAACCTACGCAGAAGTAGATAATAGGAACAAATATAAAAATTTATAGCCTGCCTTGTCAAAAAAGTGTGTGCTGTGACTAGGCAATTCTCAGAGAAATGGTTTGGGATTTACAGGCTAGTTGGTGATGGAATGTTCGTCTTAAACACTTTTCTCTTACTCATGTATTGTTGAGTTGGTGGCAATAAGTGAAGCTATGGTGAAATAATCTTTCCATGTTGCAGCACTGACCATTAGCTCACCAGTTACATTCCGTTAAACAAGGGGTTTTATACTTTTCTCCCATAAATTGACTTTTCTACCAGTTTTAGTCTCAGGACTTTCTACTAAGTTCAGGAAGAATATTTCTATTCAATTTAATGAGCATTGGATTATTACTCTTGTATATACTAAATTTGTATTTCAGTGTTAAAAATGTTGACACTGAAGAAAAAACATGGACTTTCAGTTTAAAATTAAAAATCGTCATTTGAATATCTCCTCACATCCTGTTACATATGGCTTTCTTTTAGAATCTATAAATCACAAAGGTGTTTTCAGTGGTACGGTTTTGACATAAAGTAATACCAAGTGAGTGAGTCAAATTAACCAACAACTCAAATAAACATACCTTGATTCAGGTGTATATTAACATGATAGTTGCAAATGATAAGATCAAAAAAATGGTAATGATTTTTTTCGTTAGACAAAAATACCTTGCGTTCTCTCCCTAATTGTGGCTTTATACATAGAAAGAAATAGTAGTTCTGTGCGACTGAAGATGATGTTAGTCAATGCTGAAAATTTTTGAAGAAAACAAACCCAAGATAGCTAGAGCTTTGGAAAGAATTTCTCTCCTAAGGAAAAAAACCCAAACCCAAAAACAAACACACATTTACATACATGCATGTCTTTAGCTACATATACTTAAATGCATCTCAGCTGAACACCTAACGGGAACATGAAAACGAATACTGACTTTTTGTGCTGTTCATTTCTAGTTTTCATACACATGAATAAACATCAGGAAGTGTTTCTAATGGGAGTTTGATCTGCTGACAGCAAACACTATGAAAAAAAATATGGCAATTTCCAGCTGATAAACAAATAACTCTTTTTTAAAGAGGTTTCCAATGAGTTTCAAGAAACAAAGCTATCAAACAAAAAAAATAACCTGTAAAGTGACAGGACATAGAAAATGTGACTGTTCTCAACAGTGGTATTTATTGACTGACTCACTAAATATGCAGCAACAATTTATCAAATGTTTTGGAGACCAGAATGACTTCTATGCAATGCTATGGTTTAAAAACCAATTTTCTTCCCAGGAAAGCTATTTTTGGTGTGTCATTCTGAATTCCTGGATCATTGCTTGAAGATATTTTAAAACACATTTCTATGTTACCAGAAAGTAGTGCAGCATTGCAGCCAAAAATGGATCTTGACATCTGCCATTTATAAACAGAGACTTATAGACAGAACTTTTTGTCCATAACACCATTAAAACCCCAAAGAAGAAGAGATACTAACCTGACTTTGACCTAAGACGCTATTTAATAAGTAGTGCTGCATCACAAATGGGACATCACATTTCGAACTGTCCCATGAGACTCAGATGATCTGTTAAGGTCATTTTTAGACCAGAGGTAGAGATTGTGTCCACCACTTATGTCCTTATTCTCCTAGACACATGAACATGACACATTATACATTTTCTGGAGCTTTTAAACAATCCAGGGTGTTCATTCTTACAGAACAGCATAATAAGGAGAAAATCCATGTTTTTATATTTGAAGGATAATTAGTGATTTAATTCTTCCCAGGTATCCAGCTAGCCAATTTTTACAAGGCTGCACAAGGGGAAAGGCCTTCTTGCCCTAGGAAGTGATGATCTTGTGATATGAAGCGTGAACTTTCCTTTATTAAATTTGTGATATTAGACATCAAATCTATCCATGACAGGCTGATATACATATACATAAAAAGAGGTATATTTCCTCTTCTCCCTCCTCCAGCTGTCCATTTGTTTAAACACTCTTTGTTCTTTTCTGATGCATGAGAATATAAAGGATTTACCAAAGCCAACCACTATAAACTTAGTAATTCCATTTCTCTAAGTTATTTGTTCTTGATTTTTTAATTTTTGTGCTATCTAGTGACCCTAAATTTTATGTAAAGCTTTAGTTAAATAATTACTTCAATTTCTCTGCTCTTTTTCATGTCACATTTTCAAACTGATACTTCTTAAAAGTGAGGGACTAATTAGGTACATTATAGAACAACTAAGTGTGTCTGGAAGAAAGAAACATATGCATAAAAATAACTATTTTGTGTTTTTTAAATAGCCCTAGATAATTCTGTTTTCTCTGTAGAAGTACTAGAAATGCAGATATATTCCTAGGCAAAAAGTCTATTAGATAGAAGTAGTATTAAAAAGTTAGGGACTTTAGAAAAGTTTTTGCAATAGTAAAGGCATAACCAGATATGTTATACAAATTTTCCAAAGCATGTAACACTAAACTATTTCTGTTCCAACTCAAGTCGCTGACCATAGGAGCTAGGTCATGCCAAAACAGAGTGTTCCATTACAAAAAACCCAAAAAACAAAAAACAAAAACAAAAAACCCAAACAAACAAAAAAAAAACGGAGATGGAGCCTCTTTTAAGAGGCATAGATTTTCTGTATAGAAGTACATTCTACACATTCATCTCTCAGTCTGTTCAACACATAATCAGATTTCCTTTTTCATTCAGTCAAGGAAGGTTCATGAGAACAAATTTAAGCAAGGTCATATGGTATGATACTGGAAAGCAGTAAAAGTTACAGGGTCAGAATCTCAACTAAGTTTAAATGCATTCTAAAGTTTCAAGGTAAATGGGCATTTATTACTTTATATCAACCGGTGATCTATAGCCTTATTTTTTATGTTTACCCACATAAAAAGTAGTTCTTCCTCCTCTCTGAATCTTTAGAAGAATAAAGTAAAAGTCTGAGTCTAACAAGAGCAGATATTTGACATAACTGACAGCAATTTGTTCAGTTACTCCACAGCATCCAACTGAAATATTTCAGTCATCATGTAATTTACACACTGAATTACTAAACAATCACTTCTGTAAGTAGGAACTTGTTCTGCATTCTCTGTGCTTTACCAAAGTTCAAAGGAAAGACAGAAATATGCAGTTATGGTGGACAGTGTGCAAGGCTGAAGTAATCAAAGTTAAGATTTACTTTATATCAATCTAGTCTTTCTAAATTACTGAAGCTCTATCTGAAAGCTCCTGACAGCCTAAAAGAAATACAAAAGAACCAGGTGTCTAGCCCTTTCTTATCTTAGTGTCAGAAAAGAAAGAAAAAATTACAGCAGCAATCATATGTATTGTCATCAGCTCATAGTTTCCAAGACAGTATGAAACTATTTTCTTCTATATAGGACAAAAAAAAGGTACAGCACTTATACAGCACAAATTTTCACAAAAGGACAGGTTTTCCCTTCAAATAGGATAGACCTTAATGTGTAAGGTAAAAAGGTAGAAGCTTTTCTGCTTCAGCAAAATACAGGTATGGTGTGAGATGCTGAACCTGAGCCTGAATGTCGGGCAAAATAAAATTATAGAAATTTTAAGAGACAACAAGTACTCAGCATCCATTTACATACAAGAATATGCACTTGAGAGTCACAAGCCAGACCTTTTCTCTGTAGAAAAGAATGATTATCCTCAGTGTGTTAGATTGTGCCTTCCATGGAGCCTGCACAGAGTGGCCAAGGGCACACAAAATATACTCCAGCAGAAACAAGTATCAGAAGCTCATCTGGGCTTCTCTGCAGCAAAGACACACTGAACTCAAATACAACATGGCTAATAGCCAGCAGGGTGGAAAGGAAAACAAAACTCCTGCAGATCTCAGGGTTTCATTTCCTATCCCAGTATTCAGTTTCAACACACACATTTCAAGCAATATCTTAAAAGTATCTGATGAGGCTAAGGTCTGTAATAAAAAGTGCATAAAAAATTTAACTTGTATTAGTCGAGGTTCACAAAAAATCACCTGAGGATCTGGACTGAAGTGCTTCCTAACCCCAAATCCTGTCAAAAATCTGTAACAGAACACACACTTTAACCCAGCTTTTAGTTCACAACCTTTTGTGTAGGAACTGAAATTATGCTTCCTAATTTATAAGCTGCAATTCAGTTTTTGCAAATAAAATAGCAACAAGTGTACAGTGGTAGATGAGGCAATTTTTTATGGAAAATTGATTTGATATAATCTTTCTTAAGTAACTGGAACTTTGAATATTCAGCATATAAGTAATCAGTGCTGCTGTTAATTCTTCATATATAGGTCCTTTCTGTAGCAGAGGAGCAATGCACCATCTGTGTATAAGCTTGGTGCTAAGTGCTATTACAACAAAGATTAAAGTTGATTATCCAGACTTATAAATTATAATAAATACAGGTAAAATTGTAGACAGTCTTTTCATGTCCCTCTCTTCCCATTAATAAAGCACAAAATGTTTAATACATAATGAAATATTCTTTTTTGAAAACTGCTCACAAGCATATTGAAGAAACTCCGTCTGCCATTGGTCCATATAATCCCTCCTTGATTATAGCCACTGATAATGACAGTATTTGAAGGACAATGGATTTTGTTCCAGGCTATGAGGCAGAATATAATACATCCTTTTAATAAAATCGATATTTTAAAGGCATTTAAGAAAAACACCAACCAACAACCACAAGATTTTTGAGTTTCCAAGTCTAACACTATTACTTTACTAGGGTGATAAAAAAATAATGACATTTTTTGTACCCTCAGGCTTTGCTTTAGCTAGTAAAGTATACCTGGCCAGGTCCTAACTGAGTGCTGACATATGACCATATATATTGCTAACTGTTTGCCTGTGCCTTGACAAGGAACACACCAAATTAGCACCTTTCCAGACAGCACTTGTACAAAGACTGGGGAATGGCATGGGCCGGGGACTCTTGGAGCAGCCTACCTGGAGGAGATTACCTGTTTCTTTAAGGGAAGTGAGTTAAACTCTGAGGGCAGCACTAGGATTTCCATGAAAAAGAAGTTGTTTAGAAAGACTCCTCAAAGCCACCACTACTCATAGTGGCTCACTAGCAGTGAAGCCAGTCTTAGTTAAGACAGGGAAACAGAAACTGAGCTGAAGGAGGAGGAGAGAAATCTTTCTTACTGCAGGTAGATCAAGCACAGTTTCTTCTTTCTTCTTCTCTGCCTGTATCAGGTATTTGTATCTTCTGCCTGGTTATATATGCTATCAACATATATAAGATTTTGAGTTAGGTTAGTCCAAGGGTGATTTAAGATGCCCAGTTAACACTGATACATTTCTTGCTCAAAGACATGCCAAATGTACAAACTAAGATACTGGAATATTTTACGGTCCCAAAGAGCTACAGCTTCCTATAATTCAATGCATCCAAAGGGTGGCTGAATTTAAGCTGAATGGGACAGGTGAAGAGGTGATGCCACTGGGGCTAAGGGAAGCAGACACATCCCCAGTGTCCTTTGTAACATGGAAAGGTCTTTCCATGCAGTAAGATATGAGGGTGCACATACAAACCCAAAGGAATGCAGCATGGAAAGGGTGCACACAAAAATGGTAGCGTGTCACTTGCTGTCAGGAGCAGAAAATAAATTCTAGACAACTTAATTTACTAACAGAATTGTGGCTTCAATAAAGAGGAAAACCTTTGAAAAAGCTGGCTAAACACTTGTAACTATTGAATCATAAAGAGTATGAAGTCAGACTCAAAATTAAAGCCCCTAAACACTATTAAAATATTAGGTATTGTGCTAGTCAATTTTTGGATTATATTATTTGGTCACTCTCATTAATATTCAACACATTTCATTTATCATTAGTGATATTCAAATATGGATAGAAATATTTAATACTAATGCCTGTATGGTAAATATTTTCCATTGACATTGTAAAACAGGGCTGAGAAATACTACAAATTTTGAGTAGAGCATAAGAAAACATCTATTTAAAAAATGGGTGGGCTTTTCTTTGCTAATATCTGTAGACTGAAGCAATCCATTTTTATCTATGTAATCCTCTAGAAAAATTAGATAGAATTTAACTTCCTCAAATATTTCAACAGAACATTTTAAGTGGGTTATAAAGTCAAAAATAGTTACAGTATAAGGGAAAAATTTTCAGAGACACAATGGGCATTAGAACACTTGTCACCCTCTGTGTACCTCCACCACTTCTACTAATTTATCCTCCCAAGGCTATGAAGATCAGAGCTTATTTTTATTTGGGCACTGCAGTTTGTGTCAGTGACAGGCCATACAACAAATGCTTGATGGATTAATTTTCTAACACAACATAAATGCTTTTTTCTTTGAATAATGATCTAGGTAAAGGACTGAAACTACAGGTGAGCCAAAGTCTGCTATCTCACCACACCTAGGCTACAAAATCTAAGCTACTTAATGAGCAAAATCATACTGAAAGACTGAGCCTTTGATCTACCAGGTTCTCAGAAAGAAAACAGCAAATGAGCATAAAGAGTGAGAGAAAAAAAATTCTTTATGATGTACCCTTAGAGTAAGTAAGGTAAACAGGGCCTCTATTCATTCTTCCACTAAGCAATCTCCCTGCATCTCTCAAGGACAGGAGTGCACATGACTGCTCTGTGGGTACACAGCCTGGTTGCCAGAAAGCCATTATTCCCCAGACGCCTGGAGAACAAAGTCTGTGGGAACATACCATGGCTCTTTCTGGCCCTGCATGGAAACTTCCCTTCCTTCCGAAATCACTGGCTGTAACTGGGTCACTGTGGCATTGTCAATAAGTACTACTATTCAGAAATCCATTCCCCTGGCTATCTTCAACAAGACCTTTTCTTGGTTCCAACAAGTTCCTGCTTCGCACCTTTGCATAGATTCAGTCCACAAATGGAGTAGCTCTTGCGTTTTACTTACTAATATGTCATCGTACTTCCAATCTCATGCTCAGTTTACGATGGAGTGTCAGGTGTAGTTTTCTCTGGTGTAAGGGTGGAGCAGTTGCACTGAGACCATGCTGTTGTTCACATCAGTTACTAATTCAGAAAAATGTCCCAGCAAAATCTTGCCAGTATTGTCAATATTATCAGAAAAAAAAATAAAATTAAAACAACTACCATGTTCTTCCACAGTGTTCAGATTAGTGTCCAGGTAGAATCAGTGTTTAAATTAGCTCACTCCTCAGTCTTTTCCTGTTACAATTTCCTGGAAGGTTACAGACAGTATTATTACACTTTCTAGCTCAATAATATGACAGAACTGCTCTCCCAAAACTCAAAACATGCTTTTTGCAGCTAAGAATAACATCATGTTGTTTCTTTCATATTTATGGCCATGGGGTTTACCAGAGTGCACTTGAATTAACAGGAAATTTCATCCATTGTAAAATGTTACCAATAACATTGATTGTCTTGTAACTGACATAGCCCAAGTGTATAAATGAATTAGGATTTCCATATACTGCAACTCAACCATCAATGTCTATTTTTGAAATCTCTGTGTCATATGGATTACTATTGTAATCACTTCGTCTTTAGCTATACTTAGCTAAGAATTAAAGACAACATGGATGTCTCATCTCTAGCCAATCTAGACAACTACCGATTCATTTATATATTGTATCTTTTGATTAAGTTAAAAATAAAAGTGTTTGAACTAATTATTTATTTACACAGATGTTAAAAATCAACAGTGAATTAAAATTGACAAAAATGTCAAACCACTTTAGAGTACAGACTACAAATAGGAGATAATGGATGATTTCAAGCTTCTGAAACAATACTTTCATGAGAACAGGACTGGATCTTACTGAAGAATGTGAAAAATACTGACTTATTTTTTTAAGCAAGCTCTTGTGATAATAAAAGGTAATAGATCATAGACAAATGATTCAGAAATTATTCAACCTGTCACAGCATAAAGCTGCTTCAATGCAACATATTCACGAACTGCAGCAAGTCTTTCTGTTTTAATTAGAACTTGAATCACCTTGACCTTTCCTAGCACAGAGCAGAGTGCCCCTCTGAACCAACAGCATCATCTGCATCCTCATTCCATTTTAATCAGAGCTCAATTTGGATTTCTATGTCTCGGCAATCAGTGCATTGCAGAGCTAGGAAACTGCAGAAATAAATGAGATGTTGCCTTGTTCCAGCTGATTAAAACATGATTCAAGGTGACTTTTAGGTGACACTACAAGTTGTCAGAGCAGCAGTGTACTTTTCTTTATGATGGAAAAAAAATGTGTGAGGGATGTTTATTTCCCCTATCTGAGATAAGTGACAGAATTGAAATGAGAGCACTGGTGTGTCCATGAAAATACATCAGTGTTTAAAGAATCCTATTATTAGACACAGTGGAAACTACATCTTGGATAAGCCTCCCATACTGTGGGTAATTATCACAAGCCAGAATGCTAATTGCTTTCGATCTGCTCTGTGCCTCCAATGAGTCTTGTTGAGGGCTACTGGGGCTGTACCAGACACTAACACTTAATGAGACCAAGTTTATCAAAGTACAGCATCCGCTATTACCAAGTGAAGAATGGGAAAAATACACCTTAAAATGAAAAGAAGAAAAGAAAAAAAAAAAAAAAAGAGAGATGAAACTGTGGGACCACAAGAAGAATTAAATTAAAAAACATTTTCATTAAAATTTATTTTCTAATGTTAAGTAATTATGTCTTCATCACAGATAAAAAAGATAAAAGTTTGCATGTTATGGCTTCGTTACTTAGAAAAATGAGTACTTGTTCTGTTTTTTAAATAATTTGCTTGTTATTCTATTTACACAAGAGAAATTAAGAATTCATAAAGCATTTTTCCTTTGAGTTCTGAATATTATGCTTAAGAACAATCAAGCATGAGTGTCTATATATTTTTTTCATTTTCTTGTGAAAAGGGACCAAAAAAAATTAAATGGGAAACCATCTTCTGGATTATCTACCATGTCTTTGATGGTACATTTCAGTTTACACCCTGAGACTCCAGAAAATACTTAGGATGGGCAATGAGCATTTTCCAGAAAGACAACCCAATAAAAATTACCATTCTGAAGAAAAGTGGGAACATTCCCGCATTTCTCCATTTTACAATATTTATTATCTTATAATTATATCTTTTTCATGAACTCAAGGAACTAGGTAGGCAATTTCCACAATAAGTATTCAAGGTTTCATTAAAACATGGTAAGATGCATTGACTGCTTTTAGGATATAATAGTGAAAGTCACCAAAGTTCTACTGAAAGACTTAAGGAAAGCATCAGTGCTTGTCATGTAATTATTTCTTATTATCTCTAAATTAGAGATTAGAAAAAGAGGTGAAGCAAGGTATGCATCTCTAAAGCAGAAAAATGTTATCTTCGACTTTAGTTCTGCAAAAGCCTGTCAGTTCTCAGCACTGACAGTTTCAAGTGCAGACGTCAAAAGAGCAACACCAGAGAACACAAGTGAGACCAGTAAGTTAAGGACCTCAACAGCAGTGACACTGGTCACAGGAGCTGTGAAGATGAAAGCAAACCTGACTAGATCAAGTGAGCAGATTATATATCACAAAACTTGAATGTAGATGTCAGCATTTCTGCATGTATTCACTCACCTCAATAGAAAATACTTTGCCAGTCTTGTTGCTATTTAAAACAGTACAACAGACTACTGCAAAATAATGATTTTAAACCTACTCTTCATACAATCTCTAAGTCCTATGAGTTCACACAAGATGACGAAATCAAGCTAGCCCATTTCTAGTAGACTGCTTTGAGTCTACATCTCTCAGTACTTCAAAGGAAAAATTTTTAGGAGTGTAATTCAAGAGAAACAGATAAAAAAAAAGTCACAGAACACAGATTTACACATAAGAAATAAACATTAAGCTCTTCATCTGGTTGAATTCTCTGTTTCTCTTGTAATCATAACAGTTATTACATGGTATTACAGTCCCTGAACTCTGCCTCTCATAATAGATGCAAACTTTATTTCTAATAAGGATTTTTAACATCTGAATCACTGCCTTAACCTTACATTGCCCCATCTCTAGGGTAATCTCATCTTCCCTCAGAAAAAGTGACCTACTTCCAAGATGAGGTCTAACAATTGGGTTGTTCAGTGACAATGCTGCTTTTCTTTTCTTTTGATTTTTCTGAGAATAGTCTATTTGCCTTAAAACTGTCTTGCCCTCATTTTCTAACACTTTTTAGTCAAGTAAACTCTTGATAGCTTGTCTTAATATCAAGTATTATTGTGAACAAGATAAATATGCCTCAGCAGTGGCTATAACATTATTCTCTGAATTCTCAGTACAATCAGTCAACAAAAATACTTCATTTCATACATCATTTGCCACTTCTATAGGAATTGCAGAAGATACTGCAAATGAATTCTAAAGTGAAAGTTTTGAAGCAGCAGTGGATGCATGATGCATGTGCAAGATTATCTTCTACCAGTTCTTTCCACCTCTCGTCATTGTGATCCATATACGATGGGATTAAATTTAGGAATCAAAACTACAGAAAAGCCACAGAAAGAAGAAAGAAAACATTCAGACAGAAAAGATAGCTACATGGTAGATCTTAGTGCACTGTGTGGACCAATTCTTATTTGTGAAGATCATGACAGTAATTGGGTAAAGCAGCATTTGAACAATTAAAAAAGGAGAGGGGAGAGGAGAGAAGGAAGGTTAAAATAAGGCAAGCTTCCTCTAGCTAGTATAAACACTGCAATAAGGGTATGACCTTACCCACAGTATTATCCTCCTGCTGAGTAATTTCCTTTCTCCATCTTATTATTGTGTGAAATAGAAGGTAGCACCAGCACAGGTGAAAGATAACAGAGAGAACTCTAAAGGCAGGTAACACACTGCAACAGGAATCTCTGAATTCTAGAAAGTCTCTTCACAAGGAATTAATCTCAGTCTCATGTGAGGTGTTTCTACTTTCTTACTCTCCAGATGTGCTGACCATGGTAACAGGCAGAGATGATGAATCTGCTCAAAATGGAAACCAGTCGAAAGAAAAAAGCAGGGTTTTTTGCATCTGTCCTGTGTTCCTATTTTCCAAGCAAAATTTTAAACAGAAGTGAGCCTCTCATTTGGGGTTGTTTGTTTGTTTGTTTGTGAGGGAGGGGCTGTTTGTTTATTTTGTGGAGGGTTTTAATATTTTTAATATATGTCTATCAAGTTATTTTTATCAGGGAAAATTACTATTCTGCTGAATTCTGAAGGCATATATTCTTTTATGAGACCCTTGTACACACTTGTCTTTGAGATGCTTATATTAGCACCTAAAAATTATAGCAGGTTTTTGTTGTTTTGGGGTTTTGAGGGTTTGGGTTTTTTTAACATCTAGGCAATGTTTTGGGCATGCTATCCTTTTGGTAGTTATGGTAGCAGCTCTGGCTTGTGTTGTGCATTACTGTCCGAATGTTACAGGTAGGCAGCTCAGCCCCACCCAGTTGCTCATTCACTGCCTCTCGGTGGGATGGGAAAGAGAATGGAAAGGGCAAAAGTGGGAGAACTCCCAGCTTGAGATAAACATGGTTTAATAGGTAAAGCAACTTTAAGAATACACAGAAGGTTTCCCCAACTTTTCTCTTTTTGGTTATCTGCTGCATATGTTATTATGATCCTTTGCTTAAGGAAACCAGTGATTTTAGAGTAAGAGACTGAACTCTGTTACTGTGACCAAATCTACATGTTAAACTCCGTAGTAAGGGTCCTCATAGCCTCCTGCAGTTATTAGAGTTGTTCAGTTTATTTCAACAGATCACCCAGGACTTTATATCCCTAACTAATACTGTGCAATTCTTTGTCCATGAACACATGGTTACATACTCTCAAGTTACATATAAATACTTATTCTGCATTTTAAAAAAATATTTTAAAAGTGAGAAATTAAGAACTAATATGGATAAGCTTAAACAATGATTAAGGTTAAAAGATTAGAGAAGTGAAGGGCAAAGTAAGCTAGCATAACTTTGAACTTTATAGGTCATGAAATCGTTGCTGCTTTCAGAAATGATAACATTTTGAAATGGAAGATTGTATCTCTTTTTACACTTTGCTTTGTTAATTCTCTCCAGTGTCCAAGTTTACAAAGGTTAGATGCCAGTATAATCTACAATAAGACCATCTGTGACTGATTTTGAAAGGTTACTGAGAGGGAAATCGGATGCACGAGAAGCCTCAGGGAATGCAGCTGACTCCTATTGTTTTCTAATAGATCTGATATTCCAATGAAAGACAAAATTACTGAATTCTTGCTTGTATTTCCAGACAACATATCAGGATACCTAAGCAGTCAAATTAAGAACATTTTACTGCCTCCTTCTCCCTAATATTGTAACAAATTGTTGTCAAAATCTGATGCTTGTCAGAGACGTTGTAAGCACTACCTGCAAATCATAAGCAAAATCAAATAAATAACATGTGCATTTATTCTCCACAACCACAAAAAACTGTTCAACCTTCACAAGTCCTGCCTAATAAAATAGACAGACTATTGCAGTAGAGAAGAAAGGCCAAACTTAACATTCATCACAATATTTCTGCAATTTTCTACCCGTCTATCATCAGGTCACACCAATAATCAGGGTTAACCTGAGGAAAAGAAAATCTTATCCAGTCTGAAATGGAACAGTCTAGTCCTACAAAGGGCATTGATTATTAAAGGAAGAATTCTCACCAAGGCCCCTGAGTGACACCAAAGCATAGTAAAAAGAACTTCAATCATCATAGTAACCCTACTTGTTAAAAAATGGGGATGCTGTGCTTTGTACAGCAGTAGTTTCCCAGCAATGTCTATTATTCAATAAGTATGAATCAAAGAAATCAAACTTATTATATTTGGACTTCACGAGTCTAATATAGTGCAATGCTAGTCAGGATTGGGAGAAAATTTTCAGATGAATAATTTCTTTGCCCAAAATGAAAGTCATCTGAACTGATTCTGAACAGATGATTTACTCACAGAAGTAATACAGATGTAAAATGTCTTCACATTATACATTTGATTTGGGTCAAATCAGATAATCTGTGTGATTTAGAGAAAAGAAAAAAAAGTTTGTTTTTTTTTTTTAATTTCAGCCACCAAAACAACCAACCATCTACACAAGCACAGTCTAAAGTCTGTTAAGAACAGATGTCAAAAAAACACTGTGCAGTCCAGACTAGCAGCATGTCATGAATGACCATATAGAAACAGGGGTTTTGATGCAGAGATCTTGTGTCAAATTGCTTCTTCTCTTCAAATACCATGATCTCCACCCTCCCCTCCATCCAGTTTCAGGGAGACAGATAAGATATACCTACACTTGGTCGAAGGGACAAACAGGAATGCCATCTGTACAGAAAGCCCCGCAACTTGCACTCTTTTACCTTATCTCTTAATAGTTTTCTATGAAACAGGAACAATAAACAGGAGGAATACTAACTTCAAGAAGAAGAAATACTGCCCACAATGAAGTGTTCTGCTCCTTCGTGCAAGCTCTTGCAGAGAGATCACACATAATTTTGAAACTTATAGTTTTTAAAGTTTAAAAAATGTTGTCTCTGCACCATCATTTCTCCTCATAAGGAAAAACCCATTTTAGTAAAACTTTGAAATAGAGAAACCTTTAATGATAATTATTGAAATTGATATACTGTAAGAAGTGTTACCTTTAAATCTCAAGTATCAATTTGGCAGCAAAAAAAGGTGATGGTACTTCAGGGATCTAGATGCATGTTAACTTCTTGATCTAAATTACCTTTTCATAGCTTATACAAATTTTCATAATTACTTAGATCTACATTTGTATCTATTCTGGACATCTAAGAATCTAGACTGGTTATGTCAAGCTCCTCTCATCAAGCTCCTCTTAAAACTGTACCAAAATACTTCTTGCATAATGTCTGGCAAACAGTCCAGCAGAGAATGAAATCCCCAGACTTTTCATTCCTAATCTTTAAAATTGAATTATTTATATTAACAATTTTTAATTATTTTAGATAATACATGATTTTGAAAAAGGTGGGAATTTAGTGTTATTATCCTTTATTAGGTAAGGAACTTAGAAGAATGGAAATATAGTTGCAGTCCATTTTCATGCAGTTTCTTTTATCAGACTAACTATATTTGGGTTTTCACTTTCTCTCTGCCATTTCAGCAACAAAAGGGAGTTTGGGACAAACCATTTTACTTACAGTTACTCTGGCATTTTATTTTGGCTCAGAGGAAGATAAACATCCTAAAGGGTGAAGACATACTTCACTTGTACTCCTGAAATCTGAACTGCATTCACAGTTCCAAAACCAGAGAGAGAAAGCAATTAAAAGAGCAGGGAACTGAATCTCTTGTTTCTCTGACTCCTTCAAATACATTGTGAGTGGCTGTGCTGCTTGTGTTGAGAAATTCTTTGAATTTGAACACATTTTCTTACCAGGTTACTTGGTGAGATTAAATAAAACCCACAGTCAGCTAATTGTTTCTCAGTTGGGCTTGAATCATATCAACATATATCACCTAGTAAGGCAATTTGTTAAGCTGAATAATCATACAGACAGGTTGTAGCAAGTAGCAATCTTAACAGTAGTGCATGAAGAATGTTCATTGTTTCCTTGAAACGTAAGAGGGTAAAAAGGAACAATCCCTTTGTTTCTTAGAATAACATTTTAAAAAAGAGTCTCATTTTTCAGTAATGTGTGTGATACAGAAGTCATTAACAGGTTTCCAGATAGAACATGGTTAAATTGTACCATCTTAAGAGGGTCACAGAAAGCTTTTTTTGAGGGGGAGGGTTTGGAATCCATCTCTTCTTGGATCTCTGTTGATGCAAAGAGACAGAATGAAATGAAATAAAGAAGTATGCTACAGCACAGTGGGCCATTACAGGGAATTTACTTTTCTACTGAGACATAATTTTTATTTTTGTCCACTACAGAATTCCAGAACATACTGCCAAAGTCTGGACCATGGTAAAACCAAGCTGGATGCAAGCTTGAATGCTATAGAAAGTTCAAATTGAAGAGAAAAAAGCATAAGTTTTCCATCTAAAGGGCCTGTGACTCTATATTCCAGTTGCTAAAGAACTTTAAATAAAGATATAAAACTGCTGTACCCAAGCAATACATTTTCCCTGCAATAACATGAACTGTGAGCTGCTGACATCTTTCTCAACTTGCCTTTTTCTACAACTTCTGAAGCACCTTTCTTGTTTGCCATGTGAGACTATGCTGATGCTAAAGGACTTGCTGATTAAATTTATCAGATTCTGGCATATGATTTCAGAATTTCAGAGGCACAGCTTTTAATAAATATTTCATTTTCTGCATTGAGCATGCCAATAAGAAACAAAGCAGAGACCTTTTCCCCTTTAGTTTGTTTTTAAAAAGAGATAATGATTTTATTTGTCATTACCTGCCAAGTACAAATGTGAAATTTTGAGAGTCTAGTCAAAACATGTTTGGGCCCTTGAGATCCCTTGCCATTTATTCAGAATAAGGGTGTAGTTGTAGGAGAGAATGTATGAAAAAAAAAAAGAAAAGAAAAAAGCATTAATGGAAAGAACATTTAAACTAAAAATATCAAATAAGGATACAAGATACGCTGCACTTCAGGTGTTTTGTGGAATCACAGGCAGAAGAGAAGCAGTAACCACTAGGATCGCCCCTTTGAAACAAATAAAGAACAGAAGTATAAAGTCACCAGCTGTATCTTCCTAGAGACAGAAAATGTTGTTCCCAACAACACAGTGACTTGACAGGAGCTCATGTCATCAAAGCCAAAAGATGCAGTGGTCACATATACATGTGTGTACAAAGCACACATTACTCCTGTGCTTTCACTAGCTAAATATTACTTGGTTTACTTTTCCTCATCAATAATCAGCAAAGAGAAGTGGCAAAGCTGATTAGCACACTGAAGGAAAGGAGTTTTACCTGATACCATATACTTGTGTTATACTGGCAACATTAATCTAGATATTGCTTGCTACTAAGCTAGATTTTTTTCATTAAAGTGTTCAATTAATTTAATTTTATTTATTTTTGTTGTGATGTAAACACATGAAGGACTGAAGATAAACAGAACTGAAGATAATTACATCCATAAATCTAACTTTTCAAGGCACCTGCAAGTTGGTAACGGGTCATTAGATTTGTTGAACATGTATGTAAGGGAGACAGTAGAAAAACTTAATCTAAGGGAATATCAGTTAGGCTTTAATTTTAGTTAGGCTTTAATTTTAGTTAGGCTTATTCTGCTTATTTTGAAAAGGGTTTATGCAGCTCTTAATTGTGCAGGTCCCTATTTTAAATTTTTCAAGTAATTAAAAAAGTGCCATGACCTGAGATGAACACTACCTAGTGTTTATCGTCTCACAAACTAAAAGAACAACTTCAAGTAATGCAGTTATGTAAAAATGAGGATAAGAAATGACACTAATATGCAACACTATTAATTTTTTGATTTAGCTGTTCCACAGCTGCAAACAACCATGTGTTGATGTGCTATGAAGCTGAAGAAACCGCTACAATTCATTGACAGTAATTTATTAAATAGTTCAGAGGACTATTTAGTAATGTTTCTTTACTGTTTAGGACATTTAGTCATGGTTTATTAACTTACTGACTTCTACTGACAGTTAAAGAAAGCCATATATATGCCTTCATTTGATTATGATTATAAAAAAAGTAGCAGAGACTGAATTAAATCTAAAGCTCCTCAGACATACTTAATAGTTGTGTGAAAGCCTTTAGGTTGTTCCTATGTCATAATATGCATATTCATAAGAAAAATAAAAACTTCCTATTATACAAAAGGTTTGGGGTTTTTTTTATTATTATTGTTTCTTTAAAGTAAAATTCAGTGAATTCATAAAAATGGATTGTATGAATAGAAGCAGTAGAGACACAGATGTTTTTATATACAGAGTTTTTTAGTAATTATTCAAGTTATCTAAAATTAGAAACAACAGCAAATTGAATATAGATTTTGTTCTTAACCTTATCCACTTCATTTATGACTAAAGTCAAAGTCTGAGAAGTTCATCCTTCACTTAGAGCTTGTCTTGTCTTAACCTCAGCTGGCAGCTCAGCCCCACATCGCTGCTCACTCACTCAGTCCTGGTGGGATGTGGAAGTGAAGCAGAAGGGTAACAGTGAGAAGACTCGTGGATGGAGATAAAGACAGTTTGATAGGGAAAGTAAAAGCCAACAGCACAAGTAAAGCAAAGCAAGAAATCCACTCACCACTTCCCATCAGCAGGCAAGCTTTCAGCTATCCACAGGAGAGTAGGGATCCATTACACATGAAACGATGACTTGGGAAATAAATGCCATCACTTCAAACTTCCCCGCTGTCATGAGCCATCCCCACAATGGTGAGAGCAACCCAGGTTTTTGTTAATAGATCCCTTGGGGTGGATTAGAGTGAAATGACACTGAATTATCAGTGTTTGTAAATATATATATATATGTTGGGATTATTTTAGAAAATTTGGTTGCAATGGAAAGCAGTTATGTAGCCTTTTGATTATTATCTATAACAATATAGCAATATGAAGCACAAAAATATTACCTAAGAAAATGTACAAGGAAGAGAAAGAAAGGATAAGAGTAGAAAGATACACTATCACCACCCATAGATCTTCTGATGAGACTTGATTGTTGCAGCTTAGCTGTCCCTTGGTGAAAGTGGTGGTCCATCAGGACTGGGATAAGAAGTCCACGAAACACAAAGTCTGGCAAGTTAAACTACACTCAGGCTCAGGTGGGAACACTGGTACCTTCTCTGGGAGGGTGAAGCTTTCAGTCCTCTGGTGGAAGGCCTCAGAAACAAGTCTGGAGGCTCTTTGGGGGTCTTTGATGGTTTTTGACACCTTCTAAACCATGAGAGCTGCCTCTCATGGCAGCACAGTTGAGCCAGTTATGGCCCATCAGACCTTCCGTGGAGGTAGGAGGGGGGAATTTTACAAGTGAGTCGTGTAAGGGAGGGCAATTAGCATGGCAAGAGGCACCATCTCGACTTGAAGGATTTGCCGCTCATTGCCCTCAAAGCCCAGCTTGTAGCCTCCAGTTCACCCCCACAGTCTTTATGCAGACTGGCCATTACACACCCAAAACTCACCTCCTCCCCCTGGGAGGTACAAACCTGGACTCAGCAAAACACCCTGGTGCCTCCACAAATGGGCAAACGTTTTGAGTCATTAAGCTTTGATAGTCCAGTCTCTCACTCCCTCTTCCTCCTTCTTCCCTCAACCTCACATGCTGATCATGACTCCTTAAGGTATGGAAGATCCATTGGTCAGTTGGGATCAGCTGTTCCAGCTGTGTCCCTTTGCAAACTCTTGTGCACCTCCTCTCCTCGCTGTGGGTGTTGTGAAGAGCAGAAAAGGCCTTGGTGCTGTGTAAGCCCTGCTCAGCAACGACTAAAACATCCCTGGGTTATCAATGCTGTTTTGGCCACAAATCCAAAACATAGCACCATAGCAGCTGCTACGAAGAAAATTAGTTCTCATCCCAGCCAAAACCAATAGACAATTTCACTACAAATGGAGTTTAATTACCATCCAGTCATGCAAATTTAAATAATTTTATAAAAATATATTGGCAGATATGTACAAGCCATTTTAAAGGTGCTGAAGTGAAAGGTGAGCCTAGGAAACTAAAAATGGATTATGCATTGTTCTAAAATCAATCCATCAGTATAAAACTTTTAGAAGATTTTTTCCCAGCCATGCTACAGTAGTAATAAAAAAAAAGCTAAAAAGAAATGCTTAATATGAGTATTATGAAGAAAATATAAGCTGTATTAAAAAACCCCAAACAATTAAAATAATGAAGAAAAGAAAGCATGTAAAATATATGAGGAGGCCAACTCCCACCTGAACTGAACTAACTACACTGACAAATTCATGTTGTTCTCTAGCTACTGAATATTTCTTAATAAGGTACATTAAACTGAAGTCCAAAACCAGAGCTAATAAAAACTAAGTTGATAGGTCCACATTAAGGAGAGGGACACTGGGTGAAGAGCACACACCAAAATACTTTAAAAAATAATTTTATTGAGTCAAACTAATTCATGCACAATCTTTTTTATATTATAATAGGTCATTGTCAAATGTGATATATTTTTAATCTTCTACAAGGTCAGCAGCCTGCCTTCTACTTATTGTAACTATTTCTTTGTGCTGCTTAACAATTTGCATCCAAAGAATTCAGCATCCATGTGGAGCTCTTATTATAGGACTTTTGAATACATTACCCTTCTCTGTTGTAATTAATCTTTTAATTGCCTGATCCTACTTCTGCAGAAAGAGGTGGTCAATTAATGCAGATGCACATGTATGTGTATACTGTCTGTGCCTGCCAATAGCGCTTCTTTTGAAAGCATTTAATGAAAACAATCTTAGTGATTCCTTTCCAGGATTCACAGCGCCTTCATCAAAACACTTAAAATTTTCAGTAGGAAGACTGCTTTATGTTTATTTTGGTAAAGCTTGATATTTTCTCATATTTTGCTTCTGTGACAGAAGTTAGTTTCTCCTTCCATTTGCCTTTTGTTTTTTCTCTAGCTCCCTATACTTAATACACATTTGACATGCATTCTTTAGGCAGTTCTGGGTGCCTGAGACATTAAAATCAAGGACTGCACTGATCACATTCTGTGACCTGTGATGTGGATAAGTTATTTTCTTATGAATGTTGTGTATCTGAACCAGTAAAAACTATCATTACTAAACACCAAGTGGTTGCATGGACTCAAATTCAGTCTGGAAGTAACCTACTTAAAGAACGCAACAGCAAAAGATCATCTGACCAAAGGGCACAGTCTCCACTGAAATGCACAGTTAAGGTGTGGGATAATAAAAGGTGTGACTAAATGCTACCCATCAAATGTGAAATCAGCTCTCAGGTCAGTAAAAATCTGCAGAAAGTGCTTGAGAGCAAACTGGAAAAAGTTACCAATAGTAGGCAACAAAGAAAGAGAAGTATTCAAATTGAAAAATGCAGTAGCACTTGTATCCAACTTTTTTGTATCATTTTAATTTACTTATCAATTATGGGATTGAGGTATTAGCTTTCAGTCACCAGTTTGAAATGTACTTAATGGTTTTATTCAATGTCAAACAGAAATAGGAATTCTCACCAAGTAAAATGGTAACAGTGGTTTTAAAAATAGAAGCAATGCAGAAATGGAGGAGGCAAACCAGTTCATTAAAAGATTTCCACCATGATGCTTGAAAAATCTGATAATCATTGAAACTAAGCAAAACAATAATACATTGGAATCCAAGGTTTCAGTACAAGAAGAATATGACTTTGGCAACTACTTTAATATTATTAATTCAGATTATAGAAGAAATATAAAGAATTTGTTTTCTAACTTGTAAGTAATGGCTGCTAAGAATGCAACAGACCCATTATTATCAAATGGAGAGTTAAACAGATCCACAGAATTTGGAAAACTTCAAAATCTTGCCTTTCAGTCACATAGTTCTGCTAGCTTTTACAGTGTTCTCTTTTTACTAAAAGGCTATTCATAAGAAAAAAAAAAGGAAAAAACTCGCAAAGAGAGCTTTTATGTCAACAGCATCGAGTTATTTCAGTCAAAAAGGCAAACAAATCAAGAATTTGAGTGGTTTGTAGGAAAACAGCTTTCTTTTAGTTGAGCTCAGACTAAAGAATCTCTTCTGATTACCATTCATGAAGGTATAAGATTGGATGTTAGACTTCTTGTGGCAGGCATTTCAAGTATTTCTTAGCTCTCTGGAGTGGAAACAAGTCCCATCACCTTCACCTAGACATGGCCAAGGCCAGTTTAAATTCATGCTGACATTTGCAGATAGTCAACTGGCATACTTGCCCAACTGTGTTCTCCTAACACACATCAGATTCCACATTACCTGATTTTATACTGGAAACTGACAAAATGAACCATCAAGGAAGCCATATGAAATGCACAAGAAATGCCTCTATTTTCCCGTTCCATATTTTAGACAGTCTGAACGTACAGACTACTGCAATACTGATGCAGCAAAGACGAAAATAAGAAATAAATATCAAGGTTGCATGACTTAAGGTGTGCTTTGGTAGTGTGCCCATTTTGATCTAGCACAGTATTTTTAGGTATTATAAATAAATATGACCTGCCAGCCATTAAGCCTGACTTAGAGACTGTGACATATGGCTGTGATACATACACAGTTCCTTGGATTCTTACAAAACCTGACAAAGGTCAAGGAGCCCTGTGCCTTCCCTCTCTCATTTATATTTTATGATTCAACAGCAAGATGAAGTCCTCTAGACCACTATTACTGAGTCACACAGTAGAGGGATATGTTTCAGATTATGATTTATCAGGGTCAAAAAGTGGTGTAACTCACCAGATTTTGACATAATTGCCTTCCCAGATACTTAAATTATTAGGAAATAGCATAAGACAGCTTAGTTCAACTTCAGAAATCCCCAGTACTTGAAAAGATATCCACATCTTTTTTTCCACAAGTGGTGATCACAGCATTAGTAATGTTATTATCAATTCTCTAGGTAGCACACAATTAATATATTCTAACATATTCATCATGTGCATATTTGTATTGACATGGCTAAGAGCTCTTTTCATTTTCTTTACATTTCTCAGCCAAAGGCAAAGTTAGGTTCTGTTCCAGTTTTCATTCTCTCTGTGCTAAAACTGAAATTCTATTCCTGGAAAGAAAAAGTAATAAAAAGAAAGTACCATTGATAAATGTGAACTGAATTGTGAGGTATGTTCTTTGTTGTCTTATCGAATCTCAAACACAAAAATAATGAGATCATCTCTGGCCTGGGGCTTGGATCCTAAAGCTTACACACCCTCAGGACTTTATGACTTTCTACAGTCTCATCAAAATCAATAGTAGTATTCATGAGATGGAAGTTATTTGCATGCTTAGGTCTTCTCAAAGTCAATACTTTTATTATTTGGATTCAGGCTCAAAGTTTTCAGTGACCAACCGTGTCAGTAGCTCACTGAAAGAGTAACAGAAAAATTATGCCTGTCATGCTGAGTTCAAGACAAAATACTTTCTTCTTTTCACCTTCACTTCCTCTTCTGTGTGCTTTGAATATGTCAACAGCCTCATACAACAAATCAGTATGCCAGTGGTTTATGAAAATTATTAAAGTATGCTTAAATCAGCATTCGGCAAGTATAGATTTTCTATTATTGTAACATTGGTTTATGACTGTTGAAGTACAAAAATGTCACAGATTTTATATGTAAATCATGCAAAAGCACAAAAATAATACAAATAAAAGAGTTAGTGTGACGAAGACATCTAAGGTTCACATAACAGAGAGACAAACATCTAGGAACTTCAATTAAACAAGAGGTGAAGGATGTAAAAGAGAGAACATCTATAATAGGACCAATAGTGACAATGCACAGAAATCATCTAACTCAGATCTTTGCAGATCAGCAACAGTCAGCAACATGATGCTGCAACTGAGTAAAGCAAAACCAGAAATATCTCACTGACCCCTTGTTAGAGAGTCAGCACTAGCAGAGCCATTACAGACGCACCAGTGAGATGGCAATATCCATTTGTCTATTTTTTTTACTTTGTACAGATGAAAATAGTCTGTTCCTCTTACACATCTCTTCTGCAACAAGAACTTCATAGCCTCGTGCTCCTGTCTTCTTCAGCTAGGAGTTTCAGATGAGAAAGAAGGAAGATAGGAAAGCCAGTCACTCTGCTTTTTTGAGAACTTAGTCTAGATGAGACCTTACAAGGTGTCAAATCCATCAGGTTGCTCAAAGCTCCATCCATCCTGGACTTGAACACTTCCACAGATGGGGCAATTTCTCTGGGAAACCTGTTCCAGTGCCTCACTACCTTCACAGTGAATAATTTCCTCCCAATATCTAATCTAAACTTACAGTATTCCAGTTTAAAGCCATTCCCCCTTGCCATATTACGACATGCCCTCGTCAAAAGTCCCTCTCCAGCTCTCTTGTAGACCCCTTTACATACTGTAAGGCTGCTATAAGGCCTCCTTTCTCTTCTCCATGTAGAACAACCTCAAATTGATCAGCTTATCTTCATGGGAGAGCGCTCCAGATCTCTGATCAACTTAGTTTTCTCCCCTCTGTATTTTCTCCAACAGGTCCATCTCCTCCTTATGTTGGGGCCTCCAGAGCTGGATGCAGGATTCCATGTGGTCTCATGAGATCTAAAAAAAGGGGGAGAATAACCTCCTTCAACCTGCTGCTGAGTATACCCTGCTCACAATTTTATTAAATTACCCATTAAAAATTTTGACATTTAATCCTTAGAGACAAAGGTAAATACAGCTATTAGAGTATTACTACATTTTTAAAATTTACTTCTCTGACTTGAATGAATTCCATTTGCAGGTAAAAATCATGGGTATGTGTATTTCTATGTTTAATGAAACTGGGGTAATATTATCGCTACTAAATTTCTTAAATAGCAAATAAGAAATATCATAAAGTTCAATGAGCACATCTTCCCTCTCAGAAAACCCCAGAGGAATACACACAAGGATAGTATGTGCAATGTACTTACTATTAGTAAAATTGTAGATTCTTAAGTTCCCAAAGGTGATACAAGGGTCATACATCTAAAAATACTGTTACAGCTTTTTTGACCTCAGTTCTTTAGGAAGGGTGAATACCAAAATTAGTGTTGAAAGAGCAACCGAATGGAGTGAATCCAAAGCATTTCAAAATATGAAATGAGATTATCATTTGCACATATAAAGACACAGAATAGTTTTAACTTATATTTTGATTCATGCTGTATAAACCTATTTTTCAGCTTTTATCAAATCCTGATTTTCAACAAAAAACATTGCGTATCTAAGCTCCAAAATATTCAGATACACACTCTATTTAGCTACTTTTCACCATCTTACATATGGTCTAAGTGATCTATTACAACATTTGCAAACGTCATAAGTCAACTGAATTTTCTCTTGAAAGTTTTCTTTTTCTCTTTTTTTTTTTAAATATATATTTTTTTCTTTGCAGACATGTGTTACATAGCTTTTATCTCCATTTCTCCTTCCCCAAAAAGCAGGAGCGTTGTCAGGAAGTAAAAAGAAGAACACACAACCTTTTGATTTTGGTAACATAAAGGCTCAGGGGAAGTACTGCCACAATGCTCCCAGCTGGCTCCAAACTAAAGGACCTTCTAACACTGCTTAAATGCAGGCAATATGTACAAATAGGCATGCTGAAGCGTAAGAAGTTGCAAGGGCAAAGGAGATTACACAGGAGGAGGAGAGAGAACAAAATCCTTCCGGAGGGGAAGGCTGCAGATGTTGGCTACAGAGACTTAAGGAAAGCCTCTGATGCCATTTCCCACAGCATTCTCCTGGACAAGCTGGCTGCTCATGGCTTGGAGTAGCTTGCTCATTGCTGAGTAAAAACCTGGCTAGATGGGCAGGCTCAAAGAGTGCTGGTGAAAAAGGTTGAACCCAGCCGGTGGCCGGTCACCAGTGGTGCTGCCCCAGGCTCAGTACTTGTTCCAGTCCTGTTTAACATCTTTGTGAATGATCTGGTCCAGGGGATCGAGTGTACCCTGAGTGAGTTTGTAGACAACACTAAGTTGGGCAAGACTGTTAAACTGCTGGAAGGTAGGAAGGCTCTGCAGAGGGATCTGGACCGGCTGGAACAATGGGACAAGGCCAGTGGTATGAAGTTCAGTAAGAAGTGCCAAGCCCTGCATTTCGATCTCAACAACCTCATGCATCCAATTTTGGTTGTGTAGAAGACTTGAAGCTACACAGACTGCTCAGATATTACAGTAGCTAGACTAACTGCTTCAATATATAGCTATCAGAAGCCAGTAGAATTTTCCTGTTTATTTTCAGTTCATACAGCTTTGTCACGAAATGTGGCTCCATTTCCAGTGTCTCTACTCACAATGCAGCCTTAAGTATTCTTTCTGCCATTTGCTCAAATTCCAGTAGCTGCTGTTAATGCCTCTCTTGTATCCAAACCAAGTCATTTTCACGTCAAACAGATGGAGAAATATTCTCTTAAAATTTGCTGAATTTCACTGTACCATGTATATGCACTTCAGCAATACAGGAAAAAAATTCATTGCAAAATTTCCTTTCCCCAAACACAACTGGGGTTAACTGTAGTTTCTCCTTATTCTGAGAACATTAAAACCCAGCACAACTGTGAAAAGACTGCAACCAATTTCAGTCCTGAAAAATGAAGGAATTGTGCATTGGTCCCTCAATGGATGATTAAAAAAAAATCATCACTGTTCCTATAGGAGACCCTTTATTTCTTGTTTTTCTCTCTCAAAAGTATTACAAGCACTTCACCATGAGTTCTAGACACAAGACACCTAGTGAATAAAATATGTCCACAGCCACTTCTTCACACTTGGGAGAGCAACAACAGTATTTTGTTTAACTTCCACTAAAAGCAGTAACTATTGTTCCATGTCAAAAGGAAATATATCAATTGCAAAAGGAGTTGTGTTTGAGAAAAGCTGAAGTGCTTCATTCTCCCAGACATGAACTAATTGAAGATCATGTGAAGGACATGGTTTTCTTTGGAAGGCAATACTTAGCCCAACTGTTTTCAGGACTGTATTACTGAACTAGCTTTCCATAAACTATTAAAATCATAAGGTTGCCCAGTTTCATTGAGGCCTCATTCTCTTGTCTCTCTCCAGAAGTCAAGTATGGCAGAGGATAGCAACTAACATAGCAGAGTAACCAAGATTCCAACATTACTTGCCAAAGTTTTAACAGCAGTCCAGGTAAAAAAAGATGTGCATCCCACAGCTTTGACCAAAACCAAGTACACACCTCAAAACCACTCAGAGTAGCAATAAAATGTGAGAGTAAAATCCATATTCCTACTCCTTCATGTACTTTGATCAAGTGTATGCAATTATACCTCCATCTCGTGGCTGGTTGAAGCAGCTACTGTGACCTGCTTTGTGACCTACTATTGACTGAAATAAAGGAGATGACCTTTAGATAAAGGTGTAGAAAGCTACTTCTGATTTTGACAACTTCCTCTTTGAGACACTCTTGTTTTTCTCCAGGAGAGACAACTTTTTGGCTCAGAAAGGGAAAACTTAAAATTACATAAAATTACCAGTTGTGTTCAAATTTTTCCTTCTTCAGAGGTTCATAGGCCAAATGTTCACAAGTCTTCCAAATGTTACGAAGGAGAAAACTCCATTCAAGGAATAGGAGAAATACAATGCAATTTTCCTGAAGGAATTGCAGCTAATCAGGCACAAAATAACCACAATTCAATATTCTCTGTGAAACAGACTTGGTCAGTTCCAAGATTAAGAGATTTGACAATGCCTTATATGAATGAAGCTGAGCAATAAAAGCAATAGGATCAGCTAAACTGATGCCGTTGCTAGATGTATGGGTAGATAGTTCTTGAAATTTTTAGGAAAAAATAGTTCACTGTAGAAAGAGAGGAAACACTAAATTAACAGTTTAGAAAGAACTGTAACCGTGATTGAGAAGAGAATTAGCATTTACAGATACATTTGGCTTTGCTTCGTGGTGATAATATAATGCTTTCAACATCTCATGTCTTACTGGAATTATTTAATTTTAAGTGTATAATTATAATTGGTCTCATAATTAACTGATGTGCATTAGATCAATCTAAGCTTTTTTGTGTGGTACCTTTCTAAAAGTCTGTTCACAAAATAGCATTAGGTTTGGGAAGGATACTGAATAACCTATAATTAAAACAGAACTAGTTCTTTTAGTAGGTTGTATAGTAGGAAACCTTTTATTAATGAAGTGTCAAGGCCTCTGGCTATATACAGAAGACACTGAACATAAATGAATTTAAGTCTTGAAACAGAAAGGTGTATCCTTGTTAAACACTAACACTGGATATCTGTGGAAGAAATTGTGTTACAACCAATCAAAAATTTTTCATATAGCAAAGACTTGATCGGCAAGTGCAATTTAGCAGATCTGTGGTGAGAAAACGTCATTCATTTGTGTTCGAACTTTTTACAGTTACATGGCTGGGACAAGGAAAAAAATGTAACACATTAACCCTTTGGAAACTGGTGCTGTGCATAAGCTGAATTTTTCTTATGTCTACCTAAAAGCCTAGAATAACAAAACCAATAGGATCTCAGCAAGACTGAGAAGTTGTATTTAGAGAAAAGAGGCAAAAAACCACTTGCATGTAACATTCATCATTCTTAACCTCAAAGAGAAAACAAAGCAAATGAGCAGCTTCTTTGAACTGATTGCAGGCTTGTTCTGCATTTTGCCTACATGCAACATAAGCATGTATAAAACATACAGATTTTTGCAGCCAAAGGAAAAGGGGACTTAAGGAACCACTACAATATCAAGTGAATATATTCTTTAGAACTATAAAGCAGATAACCTCATGGGAAGCTTATCAAGCTGTGATAGGAATAGGCACTGCCAAGAGAACACAACTTGTTAAAATGTACTCAGTAGTCTTGAAAATTAAAACATGTCAAACTGGGTACATAGTGCAATACAAAATAACTTGGTCTAATTCCCTGTATATGACTACAAAAGTGAGACTACAAGTGGTTTTTTTTTTTTTCCCTGAGGAGAAAAAAGCTCTATAAAATTCATTAGAACTGCAAAATACTGTATTCAAGCAGGAACCACCAGCTGGATGATTATAGAATAAGGAACAATATCCTGGGATGCAGCTGTTCAGGAAAGAGAAGCCATGAATGATAGCAAGACGAGACCAATTGAAGTCAACATCGCACCAGTGTTCTAACCAAGACAGATGCTACACTGGGAAAATAACAGTACTGTATCTCATTAAATCCTCAGGTATAATACTTTGAATACTTTTGAAATCTAAACTTTGAGTAAGATAAACCTATTTGAAAAGCATCAACAGAATCATGTTACCCAGAACTGGCACTGGAGAAAAGACAGAATGAAGTGGCCTTTTGCAGTGAAGACTGTGGTGGACGTGCAACAGATGACATGTTCACATTCAGATACGTGCATGGCTGCTGAAGAGAGGAAAGGGACAATACACATTCAGAGCGCACTATGGCAGGTCATACAGACCCACATGTACTGATACCCAAAACCTCTTAATCAAAGTACTTCTAGAAATTGATAAACCATAGTTCAAATGGATTTTCATATCAGGTAACAACAGAACTGTGCTGAATGGTCTTCAAAGATACAAGTGGCTCGCTGACTGATTGGCATAGTCCACCTGAGTGTATCCACAACCATGGTTCAAAAACTCTACCTGTAATGACTAGTATTCCCAAATTAATTTTAGCTGTGCACCAGCTAGGATGCTTACTCACCTCCCTAAAATTTCAGTAGGTCAGGGCATTAGTTCATCTTCTGAAAGGTTTTAAAACACTTGTAAGAAATAACAGAACTAACATGCCAAATTTAAAGTGTACCTTTCTCATTCTTGGTATTTCAATAGTCATCCTCAGGAAAATGATACATTGCAAACCAGAATTAAGATAATCATCCCCCTGAAGCCACAGAATATATTTACCTGGGATTTCTGTCTTTCAGATTTAATCCTGAAAAAAAGAAAGGATATGACAGAATACAGCAGAAGCTGTAGAGAAAAGATCACTCATCAACAATATTGATACTGAGAAAAATGGTAGAAGAATTATATCAACTTCAGGGAAAGATAACCAAAGTTATTTGGACAGAACATTGGAAAATGTATGAAATACATGAAATGAGCCCTAGGGTTTTCATTGAGACCAATCTAAATAGAAGTCTGTCTAGTCATTTAAGGATAGACATGACAGTGTAGCTCTTTCCTTTTCTTTTTCTAACAGACGAATAATATTTCTAAAAGTCAAAATGTACTATAATTCTAGTCTTCATGCAGAAAGGAAACGTAATCACTCTTGTAGCAGTCCTCAAATACAGCTTTTTTTTATCTTCCCAGCAGTATACTATACTGGTTAAGAGAAGAGATATAGACTATAGTAAAGATCAATGAATGTGAGGGTGTTGAAAGATGAGAGGACTAGTGTAGCCCTGCAGCCCACAGGGGATGGCAATGCCATGGCCATTAAGAGACGACAAGCCTTTTGTCAGGCTCATGGCCCTCAGGTGGTGTCAGGACTCACTTGGAGTCATCTTGGCCGGTCTCTAGCCAAGTCTTTGCTTTTCTATCTAGAACAGCAATTATCAAACCACTGCTGGATTAATTTACCCTTCTATACTTCTAGCTTTTTCTTGGCTTTATCAATTTTGTTGTGGCTATTATCACACATACAACTAACTACAGCAACAAGTGTTGGGGCAGCCCTGGTGGGCCATGGGCTGGGGCTCCATCATGGTGCCCCAGCACACATTTCTCACAGAACATTTGCACATTTAGTTGTTTCACCACCAGCCAGGTGTTAAACCACACAATTGCACCAAAACCTGGCCCTGAGCCCAGGCTGCAAAAGCCATGGAAGGTGGAAAGAAGAGGTCGCGCTCAGGGTGTGACAATAACTTAATTAAACTGTGTAGAATGAAATCTCTATTTATGACCCTAGAATCTAAGGCAAGACAGAGAAATGCAGGAGGCTCAACGCCTGTTAACAAGCCATCAAAAGTCCTTCACCGCTCACTGAAGGGATGTAATCATGGGAGTTGGCAAAAACAGTTTTCAGGGTAGTAAACCTCCCAAAAGTACCCAGCATGTATGTAAGACACTCTGTATAAGAGATTTGGATGCAATGGGGAATTGTAAGCAAAATAAAAGAGAGTAAGGTGCAAGTAAATAGATAAAAATTACCACAAGCAGAAAAAGGAGTGAGGAGGAAGGAACCATCAGCCTTGCTTTGCTCCTGGTGAAGAAGTCTGGATGTTGATGGTTCACCTCTAATGATCATCTTTACACAGTTATAGGGAGAAAGAGAAGTGCACTAATGTCTGCCACAAGGTTCATATTACTATATTGTTAGAGGTTGGGATTTTTTCCTTTTTTTTCCCTTTTCTTTTTCTCAGGGAATTTTCTCCCATTTGTTGCCTAAGAGATGGAAACAACCAATACTTAAGAGACAAAAGAAGTGGCTAGGGTGGGGGGAAGGGGTGCAGCTGCCTGCACTGTCTTAGTTGGGGGGGTTTTCTCTTGGGAAGGGCAGAGATACCA
>VZRS01012940.1:203595-251516 GCA_013398055.1 Ifrita kowaldi | reverse complement strand
CTGGCCCCGCCCCATGGTGCCACTCTTAAAGCGCCGCCGCCGCCGCCGCCGCGCGTCCGTGCGAGCGTGTGTCCATCCCTTCATCCCTTCATCCCTTCCCTGCTCCAGCCCTCCGGCCGGCCGTCCTCCCGAGCCATGAGGAGGCTCTTGCTCCTGCTGTGCAGCGCCGTGTCCTGCTGCATCGCGGCGCGGGGCGCGGAGGCGGCGCTGCCCGCGGCAGGAGGTGGGTGAGCGCGGTCCCACGCGGGACCGGGGGAGCCGCGGAGCGGGACCGTCCCCTCCCGGGGCAGGCGGGTTCGGAGGCGTTTTGCTGACCCTTCTCTCCCGCTGGCTCGCAGATGGCAGCGCGGAGCGTGTGCCGGCACAGAAGGCGCGGGTGAAGTTCGGTCTCCGCTCGTCGCCGGACGCCGGTGAGGATGGCTGCGCGCTCGCCATCGGCCAGCACCAGTGCCTGGAGGACTGCAAGTTCAACGTGACAGCTAAAACCTTCTTCATCATTCACGGCTGGACGGTAAGTGTGAAGAATCCTGGGCAATGCTGAGTCTGCCCACTCAGAGGGAGCAAACTGCCCTGCGAATGGGCTGTGTCTCCAGAATATTGATTTTCAGGAATTTCTGTGACTGCCTCATCCCTGAAGGTGTTCAAGGCCGGGTTGGATGGCATTTTGAACACCCTGGTCTAGTGGAAGATGTCTCTGTCCATGGCAGGGGACTTGAAACTAGATTATCTTTAAGGTCCTTTCCCACCCCAACCATTGTAGAATCCTATGAATATAGGAATTTGGGAAAACTTTTCATGTTCTGAGCACAATGGTCTCTGAAAAGCTGCACCTCTATTGAGATCTCTGGAGCAAAGAATTCTGGGTCAGCCTTAGGAACTCTGTAATCACCCAACTCATTCGTAACTGCTCAAGATCATTTCCTAGCTCTGTAACGTGAACATGGCACTAAAATCCAACTGACTGACCACTGTGAATGTGACACTTGACTTGACAGGCACGTGTACAGACCTTCTGTAATCGTAGCTGTGTGCCCAGCCCTGACATCTGCTATGTGGTCTCCTTGATAAAGAAACAAGAGGGCACGCAGACTTTATCAAGCTTTTTAATTCTGCATTTGATGAGGCTGAGTGTGTGGCACGAGGGGACTTATCAGCTCTGCCAGGGCTTGCGCAAACCCTAGTGCCAGGTCTGGCAAATAATTTTGCAATCCATCAGAATTTCTGAAATTCTGGAGAAAAAGTGTGATAAGGTGGCACGTAACGAATGCCTCTCCCTCCTGCCCTAAAAGGCAAGTGGGTAATTACAGCCAGAGCCTCTCAAAACCTGTTTTTCTTACTCCATTGCAGTGCATGCTCTTACTGCATCGCTGAGAGGTAGTGGGGCTTGCAGAGGAGCAGCATGCAGCTGGAGCAGCATATGTAAATGACATGCAAATAACTTGACTGTGGCTGTGTCATCTTGGTCCTGCAAGCTGGAAACTGACACCTGAATCTCTTTCTAGATGAGTGGCATGTTCGAAACCTGGCTTGACAGCTTGGTGTCCGCCCTGCAGGAGAGGGAGAAGGATGCCAACGTGGTTGTGGTGGACTGGCTCTCTCTTGCCCACCAGCTCTACACTGATGCCGTGAACAACACACAGATTGTTGGAAAAACCATAGCGAGGCTGCTTGACTGGTTACAGGTAGTGCAAGCTGAGAGCAGTGTCTGTTGTAATGCTCGGTGAGGGACTGTTGCACAAGGCTGTTCACCAGCTCCAAGGCTCACCAGCGGCGCAGGCTCTGCTGTAACACCCACCCCAGGGCTTGGCCAGGTGATGGCTCATAGCTGCAGTGCTGCTGCCCTGCCTCCCTGGAAGATGCTGCCTTGCAGCGTGCTCAGGGCAGTGGTGCTGAAGTGCAGCACTCAGATTTGGGAGTGGTGCCTGAGCAATGTGGGCTCGGGAGTTGGGTGCTCAGAGCCAGCGCTGGCTTGGCAGGAGGGTGGGGAAGGAAAAGGAGAGGTCCATGGTGCTGTACTTGGCACCTGAGGCCATGGCCAGTGCTGAGTCTGCTGGCAGCTCCCAGGGGGAAGTTTTATTCCTTATGATAAAGAATATCATAATTGGGGCTGGAACATGGGTAAACCACAAGTGCCATCCAAACCGTTCCACTCATCTTGATGAAATACAAAACGAAGTGTGCTTATCTGCCCCCTCCCCCCAGTCTCTTCTCGGAACTAGACTTTATATTCCTGCAGATAGAAGCAGCACGAGATGCCCTGAAAGACAGGGGATCAAACTCTCATGTTTTCTTTTCCTTGCAGGAAAACCCCCTCTTCAAGCTTGAGAATGTCCACCTGATTGGGTACAGCCTGGGTGCCCATGTGGCTGGCTTTGCTGGTAACCACGTCCACGGCACCATAGGCAGAATTACAGGCAGGTGGCTTTTTAAGCACTCTCTCCCCTGTCCTTCCTGGCAGTGAGTTTCCCCGAAGAGCTCGTTTCCTGTGTTGCTACAATGTTGTTTTGGTGTTATTCTTCCAGAAATGACAAGTTTTCTATTTGTGGCAGCAGTGGAAAGCACAGGTCTCTTCACATCAATTATACCAGGGTTTCAACGAAAAAACCTTACCCAGGACAAACTGGTCCTGGGTTTATTTGAATTTGAATGTGGGTTCGAAACAAGTCCAGCTCAAACTCTTACTACCCAAATGCTATTCCTCTGAGTGATACTGCTTTTGTAATTGTAGCTCATAAACTAATGGAAATGAGAGCTATTGGGCGCTGTTTGTCCCACAGGATGTCTGATTTAAAAAAAAAAAAAAAAATCGAACAACTCTAGCCCCTCATTCTGGAAATACCTGAAGAGTTTGCTTCCAGCTCCAGAGGAAAGCTGATATCAGCACGTGAGAACTTAGGGCATAGTACAAGGGGTTGCATTAAGCATTTAAATGTGACACTGGCACACAGTCAAGTTGTAGAAATGCTCTGGAGTGCAGCTTCAGGTTGGGGGTGAGGCTCAGGGGTTAACAGAGCATCCCAAACCCATCATGGGATCTCAGATGCAGGGATTACCTCACTGCTGCTGAAGTTGTGTTAGTCCCTCCGTATGTGCAGTCTGAGAACAGACTGAATGCCACCGAGGCAGCTTTGGCTGCCAGTTGTCCCTGGGGTGTTAAACCTCTTCTGGTGTTCGGAGCTGCCTCTTGAATCATCTCTTCACCGTGACCTGGTGAAGGCTCTTTGCTTCCAACAGGCAATCTGATCATGGTGCTACTCTTGGGTTGTATTGCTCCAAAAGTGGAGCGGGACATCTTTATTTGTTCCCTCAGTGAGCCCATGGTGAAGACATCTTGGGGGACAGCACTATCAATGAGACTGGGACTGTCTGTGTATCAGCTGGTGAGGAGACATGCCAGCAGCAGGCTTCTGGCTGTATTCTGTATGAAATACCCCAATTTCTTACCTGGCCCCTTGTGTTTGGTCTCTGACTCCAGGCTTGGATCCTGCTGGCCCCATGTTTGAAGGAGTGGACCCCAGCAGGCGCCTCTCCCCCGATGATGCCAACTTCGTGGATGTCCTTCACACCTACACCAGGGAAACACTGGGTGTTAGCATTGGGATCCAGATGCCTGTGGGCCACATTGACATCTACCCCAATGGGGGAGACTTCCAGCCTGGCTGTGGCCTAAGTGATGTCTTGGGGGCCATTGCCTATGGGAGTAAGTTCTCTTTACCTTTTGCCTCTGGTCAGTGTAGACTTCTCACAGGTAGACTTGGGTTGATGCTGGGGCATGACCTTTTTTGTAAAAGCAAAGAAAACCATTTTTTCCTTCTAAACTGTCTGTACCACTGGAGATAGTTGCTAGAAACTATACCTGCTTTTAATTCCCATTCTCACTGCAACACCTGATCATAATCTGTGGTCTTCTTATGATGGGACTAGGATCCTCTTAAAGCTCTTCATGGTAGGGATTAAATGAGCACCTCCCACTAACCTCCTGAATTGCTGCTGTTAGAGAACTGTTGAAGTTTGGCCATGCTCAGCTCATGTTGGGCTGCGGAAAGGCATAACTCACTTTATCTTACGGGCTGCTGGGGTGACAACTGCTTAAACCCAGTGTATCCCTTGCAACTCTGCCTCTCCAGCAATTGGTGAAGTTGTTAAGTGTGAGCACGAGCGGTCTGTGCACCTCTTCGTGGACTCCCTGGTGAACCAGGACAAGCAGAGCTTCGCGTTCCAGTGCACCGATTCCAGTCGCTTCAAGAAGGGCATCTGCCTGAGCTGCCGCAAGAACCGCTGCAACGGCATCGGCTACAACGCCCGCAGGATCCGGCACAAGAGGAACAGCAAGATGTACCTGAAAACCAGGGCTGACATGCCCTTCAAAGGTATGCTCCCCCTCCCCGGAGGAACACGGCCTCCCTGTGTTGGTGTTGGGAAGGATGTAGAGGCGGAGGAGCAGCATCGCCCCAAAGCCGTGCAGCTCCAGGCGTCGGTGTTCCGCTGGCCCCCAGCTGCACTGCTGTCCTGTGGCATTACTGTGCTCCTTCCTCCCTGTGGAATCGACCCACAAGAACGCTCTGCCTTTTGAGCAGGACTGCAGTTCACCTGCTGTGCTTGAAAACTCAACCTCAGAGCAGTGTAAGCCTTCCCCTGAGTGGACCTGCTGCTGTTGTTGTGTGAAATTCAAACTTGTAATCAGTAAGGGCAGGAAAAAGTGATCAGTGCTGTCTCACTGAAGGAAGGGTCTGGTCTTTGCTAGCCAACACTGTTTCACACAGAGCAGGGATGAGCAATGTCTCTTTCAGCATAGTTGGTTCCATCTCTGCTCTCCCCTTTCTCTCCAGTCTACCACTACCAGATGAAAATGCATGTCTTCAGCTACAAGGGCTTGGGAGAGGTGGATCCCACCTTCTCTGTCACCCTCCACGGCACCAATGGAGACTCTGAGCCTCTCTCTTTAGAAATGTAAGTGATCTGGCTTTTGTGTTTTTATCTAAGTAAGAAAGCCACAGGGGCTACACAGGATGGCAGCATTCTTTTTCCTCTGCTAACACTGGCATTGCATCCCAGCCTAGCAACCTCACTTCATCACCTTTCAAAAAAGCCTTTCATCCAGTAGCCTAATTATAATTTATTACTGGATGAATTGAGAACATTTTAATGTCCCCAGTCCTCTACATGTTAGCCTTCATGGTTCATTGCTTTTTTGTGTGTGTTTTCCTCTTTGTTTGTTTGTTTGTTTTGCTTTTCCCTTCCACCATTTGGATGTAAGCTGAAATACCTCTGGAGGCACTGCCTCTCCCAAAAGAAAGACCAGGCATGGAACCCACCTATAAGCTATGGAAGGATGGCCACTGTTCTCGATGCGTTGTGTGGAGCCAGCTATCTGAGCTCACCTCAGTGTAATCAGTAATTAGCTGGTGACAGTTGAATGTGCAGCACTTGATAAGCTGCAAGGGCTCTGTTGAACTCCTGGCACAGAACAAAGGAGCACCTGGCATGCTTCCATAAGGAAAAAATGCTGAGTCTCTGCCTCTCTTTCAGGCTTGATCTAATTGGGCTTAATGCTACAAATACCTTCCTGGTCTATACTGAGGAGGACATGGGTGAACTTCTGAAAATAAAGCTCACCTGGGAGGGGACGTCTCAGTCGTGGTATGATCTGTGGAAGGAGCTGAGGAGCTACTGGTACAGGCCCATGAATTCCTCCCAGGAGCTCCACATCAGACGAATACGTGTGAAATCTGGGGAAACACAGCAGAGGTAATAATTGTGCTAGGCTGCATGTGAACTGACCTGAAACTTCAACCCAGAACCAAGAAAAATGAGCTGGTGTTTTGAATGTAGTTGGTATCCTGAGCTGCCTTTCATTTTTAGTGTCCTTTGTGGTGTAAGAGAGCAGGTTACTGTCAAGCACGAGGCTGCAAACAGGCTTTAAGCAAAACTGGTCACCACAGAGCAGATCTGGGGTGTTCTTTTGGTTTATTTTGGTACTGTGGCATCCCCTGGGGACTAAATTAACCTGCTTCAAGGTGGTTTAGATCATACCTGAAGCGTTAAAACACTGAACACCAAATGTACTGAAACATGGATGGTCATGGCTATTACTTACAGGCTTAATGTGCTGATTTGGCACAACCTGCAGGACCTAAAACTGCAACCAGTAACATGGTGACCCCAGCCCCTCAAGCACTGCATTGCCTCTTCTGGGATCTGCCTGGGGGTTGGAACTAGGTGATTTTTAAGAGCCTTTCCAAACCCAACCCATATCCCTGGATCATAGAGTTGACTATAGAATTCTAGTGGAAGATTCTCTACTGTGGCAGGGATGATTATAAGGTCCCATCTCACCCAAATAATTCTCTGGTTCTATGATTCTCTGCAAATGGAGAGTTACCTGAGCATCCAAAAAGTATTAAAACTGCCAAGCACATAGCACTGCACTCCCACATCTTTTGTTAATGTTGTTCTGAAGGTAACCCAGATCTGTCAAAGAGCAGCAGTTGGCACTGATGATTTCCCACATTTCTCAGAGCTTTAAATAAGCTTCACCTGTCATCTGCAAGGTATTCTGCATCCTGGCTTCTACGAAACACAGGGGTAGTAGAAGCAAAGATCCCCAGTTAAAATAATGAAGTAGGAAATAAAGCAGCCACTCAAGGGGCTGATGATGTATCCAGATGCTCTGTGGGATGGGTGTCTAACCAAACTTGTCCTAGAATTAGCTGCAATGTGTGTTACTTGTTAATTGTCAATCATGGAGACAGCAGGTGCCTTGACTTCTGATTCCTCCTCCTCCTAGGTTTGCTTTCTGTGTGGAGGACTCCCAGCTAACCAGTATATCTCCTGGCAAAGAGCTCTGGTTTGTGAAATGCACAGAGGAATGGCAGAAAAGGTATGGAAGTCAGTCAAGAGAAATTCTGTCTGATGTATGTGGCTTGGGTGGGATGAGTGGAATCTTCTTTTTTTTTTTTTAGACTCCTGAAACCTCTTTTCTTTCATAAAAGATAAGGAATTTTATGGTAAGATTCACAGCTATCAGTCTTAATTTTCATGTATGCCATATCTGTTGCTGAGTAGGTGATATTATTCTCCCTTCTGACCTGGGATTGTCACCTTGTACCTTTACATGTTTACTGCCAAATGGGCGTAGCCCGGTCCTTGGTCCTAATTGTGGTAGGTGCTAAATTGAGGTGCCAACAATGCCCCAGATCTGTGCAAGAGTGGAAAGGTAAGTGAGAGGCATCTATTAACTGCCCTGTAAAACAGGGGTAAGCTGGCAGGAGTGCAGGGCATTGCCTCAAAGATCATTTCAGTCTGGTAGAAGACCCTGAGGTGCCAAGAAATCTCTTGGTTAAAGTTTGAGCTCAACTGCATGAGCAAGACCCAGGTGAGGACTTGCCATGGTGTTACAGCCCTGACTCCTACAGCCTCATCTCCAGGCCTGCTGATTTCCTCTGGTTCAGGAGAGTGCAAACTCTGCCACTGCCAAAGCATCTCAGCCTTTCAGAACCTGTGGGGGACTTCCCAGACACTTGGAACTATCCTCAGAGCATGACTTCCAGAAAGTCTGGTCCCAGCAGTGACAACCTGACTGCCTCAGATGCCTCCAGTCATGTTTTGAATGAATCCCTGTTCATTTGACTAAATGATACTTTCCTTTGGATTCTGCCCAGCGTTTTGCCGTCTCTTAAATTTCAGTTTGTAGACTTGGAGCTTTATCACTTCTAATCCAGAGGACAAAGTGCTTGTTAGGACTAGCAGAGCCCCATGGAAGTCGAGCTTTGCACAGCCCTCCTGGGCAGCAGAGCTCAGCTCACAAATGTGAGCTGGTCCCGCTCCAGGTTTGGCAGAAACCAGCAAGCTGTGCTATGCACGGTAGCAAACAATTCTGTGAATGAAACCCCTGTGCAAAAACTTGTTGCTCTGCCACAAGTCTCGAAAGATGGAGTAAAAAGTCCTGCAGGTACAATAAAAGGCTGTTTTGATATGCTACTTGGTAACCCCCATAAAACAGAATTGCTGGCAGATGTGCCCTTCCTGCTTGCTCGTGCAGTGTGGCTTGTGCACGAGGCAGAGGAGCTGAGCTCAGCTCCAGCACACCATTTTTTCTAGGAAGTGATCCTTCCTCCCAGAAATCGTGAGTGATTACTTGCTGTTCTGCTCTCTGTTTCTGCCAAGTCAGTGCAATATTATAGGTCCCTCCTTGGAGATTGAGCCTGCAAACATCTGTCCATCCCAAATGGAGCTGCACAGGCAGGGTCTAGCTCAAGCCCTGTAATTTCTGCTTGCAGCCTGCATAATGTCTGCTGCAGGCTCTCACTGAGTAGCTACTGGGCAAAGGGTGGGTTTGACAGAATAAAACACCAACCTGTGCTGTCCAAACCTGTTCTTGGCATCCCAGAAGTTCTTAGAAATTCTTCATTACTCCTCTTAACTTCTGCATTTAACTAGGTATCTTTTTTGCTCTCCGTTTTCCCCAGATCTGTCTCGAATCTTCTCTGAAGGCTCCCCGAAAGTCTCACAACCAAGCAACGTAGATGCATGAAGACCACGCAGGTGGCAAGATGCTCTGGGGAAAACCTGGCTTGGTAGCACTTAAAGAAACTAGCTCTTAAGGACAAAACATCTTGGACTGGATGCAAGAAACTGAGGAGCAATTGATGAACTGTGGTCCTAGACCTAGAATAACTAAAACTCCATTTTCCCTTTCCCAAGGAGCCTGGTTTGTGCATTTAACCTTGCCTTGACCTGTTACACGCTGCATTTTCCCTTCCCTGCTCCCATTAACCAGGACTATGGATGAGATCTTCACAGACTGAGACCTCAGCTATGATCTTCTGGTCTGCCTGCCAGTGGAGTTGAGAAGACAAATAAACCACGCTAACTGCCCATCAGACCGTGGGTGACAGAGCTGCCAAGAACAAATTAGCACCTAGGGTGGGAGTTACCATGGTCCTGTAGCACTGTGGGCTGTGGGAAGGTGAGACCAGCACAGGTCAGCTGTGTGGGGTTGTCCAGGGAAGGGCTGGGGATAAGCACAATGCCACTTAATTCAAGTTGTCCTTTGCTTGCCTTAAAAATAATCCGTTCTGATACTGAAATGTCTATTTACCTGACATATGGCCTGATGAGAAGGCAGTGCTCTGTCCTCCCTGTTCCTGGGGCAGGACACGGTGCAGGTGGTGGTGGTGGTGATGGCAGCTGCTCCTCACTGCCTGGTCAGTGTCCGCAGTGGGGCCGCCCAGTCCCACGTGTGGATCCCTTTTTAAGGGGCAAAGAGCAGCTGCCCTTGTACTGACCACAGGGATGGAGGAAGGTGAAGCAGCGTGCTGCCTCGGGAGAGCTTTGCACCACTCCCTGTAACTGCTGAGGATGCATTCCCCTCTGCTCAGAAGCTGTTGTAGTACCAATGCATAATTAAGACCTTATTTATGAGTAAAGTGCCAAACATGCTGCCCTCATTGTCGCAACACCCCGGTTGAATTCCCTGGTTCCAGGTGATCTTGGCCTTGCTTTGAGTTGGACAGACTCTACAGCTGTCCTGTTTGCTACAGCAGAGTAGACCTTGTCAGGTGCTGAACTAGGTTTTGTTTTGGTTGCTTGCTTTTTTCTTTTTTTTTCCCTTTATTTTTTTTATTTTTGGAAGGAGAATTGGTAAAACAACCCTTGAGCTTTTGGCATGCAGAAAGGCAATCTCAAAAATGGTGTTGCCAAGTGGTGCACTGAGTTCTCAAGTCTTAGCAAGTCCTTGTGAGGCCTGCAAATCTCTTCAGTTTTTGTAGAGCTTCAATCCAACCAAAGCAAGCACATTTGGGGATATTTTTTTTCATGGTTTTATGCAAAGTCTTCGATAACTGAAGCCTTTGGTAAGTATCTGTGACTTGTTGCCATGCCATACTTAGAGAAGTTTCAAAGCCCTATTTGTATATTGTGGTTTTTGTATGACTTAAAACATAATTTATTTCTCATATTGTATATATGTAAAGTTTTAAACATTTCGGTTTCGAGTTACAGTTTTTATAAGCCTTGAGATAAAAAATAAAGGGCTTTGTAAAAATCAGTGAAGTCTTGTCATTTAGGTTCCCTCCAAGAACATTGAGTCAAACCCTGCCCCCAGCATTGCCAAGGCCACTGACCCATGTCCCCAAGTGCCACATCCACACACATCCAGGCATGGGGACTCCACCACTGCCCTGGGCAGCTCTGCCAGGGCTCGACATCCCTTTCCATGAAGAAATTTTCCCTAATTTCCAACCTGAGCATCCCCTGGCACCGCTTGAGGCCATTTCCTCTCCTCCTGTCCCTGTTCCCTGGGGGCAGAGCCCAACCCTCCCCTGGCTGCCCCCTCCTGTCAGGGAGTTGTGCAGAGCAGTCTAGCAAAAGCTTTGACATTCCTTGCCAGAAGAGCTGTCTATGACTGTCTCGTTGCTCTCTGCAGGTCCCTGATACCTGCAGCCATGTGCAGCACCCACCTTCTTCCTCAGCTCCACTGTGTTGCCAAGGCCAGGCTGTTCTCTCCATGCACCCACCACTGAGGGCCTTCAGAAATGGGGCAAAGTCACTCGGTATCTACACCTTCTCTGCAGAGATGCCCCTCATGAAACATTAGGAGAGGGGGGACGTGGAGATGCTGCCAGGGCTGGAGCCCCTCTGCTCTGGAGCCAGCCTGGGACAGCTGCGGGTGCTCACCTGCACAAGAGAAGGCTCCAGGGAGAGCTCAGAGCCCCTGGCAGGGCCTAAAGGGGCTCCAGGAGAGCTGCAGAGGGACTGGGGACAAGGCCTGGAGGGACAGGACACAGGGAATGGCTTCCCAGTGCCAGAGGGCAGGGCTGGATGGGATATTGGGAAGGAATTCCTGTCTGTGAGGGTGGGGAGGCCCTGGCACAGGGTGCTGAGAGCAGCTGTGGCTGCCCCTGGATCCCTGGCAGTGTCCGAGGCCAGGTTGGATGGGGCTTGGAGCAGTCTGGGACAGTGGAAGGTGGCCCTGCCATGGCAGGGGGTGGGACTGGTTGACTTGTAAGATCCCTTCCACCCGAAACCCTCCTGTGGTTACAGGTTTCCTTTCAGCTCTAGCCCAGCACTGAGGACATGATTTCAACAGTACCAGGGGATCATCTTTTCTTCAGCAGAGTGAATATCGGAAAACCAAAATCCTTCTCTGGTTTGCAGTGGAGGGATGTTCTGGCTGCCCCTTCCCCGCAATGACCATAAGCCACATACAGCAGGGAACTCTAACAAAACCATTAACCTTTCCTTCCCGTGCTGTTTTCTTTCAGACATGGCAATACCACCACTGCTTTTGGTTGGGGAAAAGCAGGATTTCGTGTTACTTTCTATGGTTATTGCAGTGAGCACAGTGAACTGTGCAAAGACCATTGCTGCTGTGCCAGGCTAGTCAGGACAAGTTTAGACAAGCTCCCTCTCCTCCTTTGATTTCTTCCATTAATGCTTTTTTCCTTCATTAAATGTCACTTATATTTTGTCTGAAATGCTTCACCTTTGCCTGACTTCACTGAAAAACCTATTGGTGAACACTTCTAAGAAAACTTACCCAAATCTAATCACTAACTGAGTTTTCCCAGCTTTTCTCAGCAGCCACACTGCCGAATTTAAAGGGAAGCCTCTTATTGTGCTCTGCCTGCGCCTGACACAAATTGATGGCACAAATCCAGCAGCAGCAGAAGGACTTTGCAAACAGAGTAAATACCTCTGAGCTGAGGAAGATTTGCATGAAATTACTTAGTTAACCTTTCCCTATGGAAAGCTCAGCAATGCCTGTCTGTGAGGAAATCTGTGTTGGTGGATTTGCAGAGAGGTATTTGGTGCTTGTAGGGCCCCTGATTATTCTGCACCCCAGAGCTGGAGCTGTTTTCTGATGTGTTCCTGTGGGGCTCCCTTCCACCCTGTGTAAAGTGTGCGTGGGGGAACTAACACCAGAAGTCATTCCAGATATCTGGAACTCATTTTTTGGCTGCTACCCCATGGATACAGCTGCAGAACAGGGGCTGGTGCCTCTTGCAGGGTGAGTCTCCTGTGAGGACAAGCAGGAGCTGGCCTCTAAAGAAAAGGGGAAAGGATACAAGCTCACAAGAGAGGACAAACAGGCTGCAGCTCTTTCACATCCATGGGCATCCTCTTCAGGCATCTGGCCCTTCACACAGCAAATGTTGGCTCCCAAATGCATCACTCCTGCTGCTCCACATCTTGAGGAATCACACCTGCTGTCACATCAAGATGCATCCCTGCCAGCTGCCCTAGCTGGGAGTTTGGTTGTGCATTACACAAGTGAGACAACAAAGGGAGGAGGGTATGTTTTTTTTGAAGTCTCCAATGAATTTGGGATTTCAATCTCTGAGGAATTTAGGCCTGGCAGAGCAGACACATCCCAAATCTGTGCCAGGCAGGGCTGAGGCTGGACCACTGTCCCCCACAGCTGCCTGGCATCGCTCCCTTTCCCCCAGGTTTCCTTGGGGTCACTTTTTCACAGCCATCTCATTCAGCCCCGTGAGTCAGGTCCCCCACAAAGGTCAGGCTGCTGAGGAACAATAGGACCAGCATGGGGAATATTTTTTAGCCCTCCTCAACCCCCATCCAGGGCTGCCCCAGCCTCAAAAGCAGCAGCAACTGAGCACTGTTTCACCAACAATCGTAAAATCACCATAAAATCAGAGCACCATAGAATCCCAGAATGGTTTGGGTTAAGGGACCTTTATTTAAGAGACCTTACATCCCATCTCATTCCAACTCCCTGCCACTGGAGGCATCTCTAGGGACACCTTCCACCATCCCAGATTGCTCCAAGCCCCATCCAGCCTGGCCTTGGATATTCCCAGGGATCCAGGGGCAGCCACAGCTGCTCTCAGCACCCTGTGCCAGGGCCTCCCCACCCTCACAGACAGGAATTCCTTCCCAATATCCCATCTGTCCCTGCCCTCTGGCACTGGGAAGCCATTCCCTGTGTCCTGTCCCTCCAGGCCTTGTCCCCAGTCCCTCTGCAGCTCTCCTGGAGCCCCTTTAGGCCCTGCCAGGGACTGTCCCAACCTGTCAGGACCATCCCAGCATCCCTCTTTGGAGGTGATTTGAACACAAAGTCCACTTGGGGTGTGCTGCTCCCCCATTTTCCAGGGTAACAGCTCTCTTTGGCAGTGCTCTGAGGTGGATTAGCAGAGGTCCCCAATGCAGTTGGTGCCAGCTATCTCACCTAACTTCCAAGCAACAAAAGTCTGGGCACAAAAAGTCTGTTTGGGGTGAAAAAGACCAGCCCATCCTTTCAAGAACAAGGACAGCACATTCTTTTGCTGGCTTCCCAAACTGAAACCATGACCCAGCCTCACTGCAGCAAGTAAAGCTTTCCCGTGGTCCCCAAGAGCAGCGTCACCGAGAGATGGCTGCGACTGTCCAGGAAACCCAAGATCTCCTCAGCCTGTGCAAACCAGTAGTAATTTTACGCCTGTTCCAATGCTGACATTCCAACATAAATTATACAGCTCATTGCCTTCCCAGCAGTCCCATCCAGCCCAGCAGCAAACACAAACGGTCTGGCAACTTCTGCAGATTGATGCAAAGGCATCAGAGACCTCCCGCTGCCCAGAGGGATGAGTAAAGCAGCTCGATCCAGAACTGACCCAAGTGTAAAATTAAAAATCAGATCATTTTTACTGCTTGATTATTGGTTTTTTCCTATCTCTGTCCTTTCTGTTCCAGGTTGTTTTGCAGCTGTTTCACAAAGCTTCAGGACATTTATGGCAATCTATGCGACGAAGACAAAAAGTGCAAACATTGTGAATCCCCTTCTTCTGACCTGACATGTAACAACATTGAAAAATGAGGAAGATGGACCAATAGAACAAGGCTTTCCAGGCCATGCTCTTTCACCTCTCCTCATTCTTTAAACAGGCAAACCAGCTCAGACAAAGTAAGAAATGAAGCAATGCTTGCACAAAACATTAATGCTAATATGGTTGATGTTTTTCTCTCTCTTTTCCATGTGGCTTTCCATATCTTGTTTTCGGCTGAAAACAGACATATCCTACAAAGTTACGAAGAGAAAGGCCACACCAGCTTGGCTGGAGCTAGGCAAGTGTACTGAAACAATCATACTCTCATGCCATGAAACCTGCAGATGTTAATAAGAAGATCCTTGCTCTGCTATCTCCATGAAACAGCCAGACCTGTCATTGAACAACCCATCAAAGACACTCCACAGAAAAGCTGGATTACATTTTATTCACACATTGTAATGGAGAGAATACCCAATGATCCCAGAATCAGTTGGGTGATAAGGCTTAAAATTTATCTCTAAATTTCGGACTGGTGGATCTGGGTGGTTTGCAGATGACTAAGGTTATTCAAGAACCTTGCTGCTCTCTCTAGAAATAGTTTATTAGTGTTGTCTTTATTGCTGAGGAAAAAGAGTCCATTCAAACACAACAAAATCCACCGGTAGCAGGACAAGATTAACAGATTTGCCTTAAAAGCACTCCATGAATTAGTGAGAGAGAGAAAACCCAGATGCCTTCACCTTGGTTAACAGCTCAGCATACAAACCAGAGCAGTTCACAGTCTTCTCTCCTGAACAGCTTTCATGCAAAAAAAGAGTAGTTGAAGACTTTATTTTGCTTACAGGAGCTTTCTTCTACTAGTTCAGTCTGGTCTAATATGATCTAATCCACATTAGGTGAATGAAGGTAAGTGAAGGTAAATCAAGGTGAATGAAACTGAAAATTTAAAGAGAGAGAAGGCCCACGGAGATGCTGCCAGGGCTGGAGCCCCTCTGCTCCGCAGCCAGCCTGGGACAGCTGCGGGTGCTCACCTGCACAAGAGAAGGCTCCAGGGAGAGCTCAGAGCCCCTGGCAGGGCCTGAAGGGGCTCCAGGAGAGCTGCAGAGGGACTGGGGACAAGGCATGGAGGGACAGGACACAGGGAATGGCTTCCCAGTGCCAGAGGGCAGGGATGGATGGGATATTGGGAAGGAATTCCTGTCTGTGAGGGTGGGGAGGCCCTGGCACAGGGTGCTGAGAGCACCTGTGGCTGCCCCTGGATCCCTGGCAGTGTCTAAGGCCAGGCTGGACGGGGCTTGGAACAATCTGGGATAGTGGAAGGGGTCCCTGCCCATGGCACTGGATGAGTTTTGCAGTCCCTTCCCACCCTAACCATTCCATGATCCTGTAACACTGTCAAAGGCTGCCACAGTAGAACATCCACCCCCAGGAGAGCAGCAGCACACTCACACACTGTACATGTTTCCCTTGACGATTTCTGTAACCAAAGCCAAGGCTGCAGAAGCAGGGACGTGACAGCTTCTCTGGGAGTTGTGTCTGCAGAGCTTCCTCCTTGTCTCGGGAGCACGGAGCAGCCGCTGTCACCCGGCTCGGGGTCACCCAACGAGGCACTGCCCAGCAGGACCTCAGCTCAGGGCACACGCAAGTGCTCCAGATGGGCCTCCTTTGAAACCTGATGGAGTTTTCCCTTGGACCTCAGCAGAGGTCTGGTGGGTTCTAACCCGTGGAGAGATGCTGCTCCAGGAAGGGGAAGGAAGCTGAGCTGGAACGCCAGGTGAGGAGCACACTTTGCGCTGTGCAAGACTGGTTATAAGAGGCAGAAATTTAGAGACATTAAAACTCTGTACACATTTTTGTCCTGTTACTTCTGCTCATCATCTTCAGTTATTGACCTAAATTCCTGTCTGGAGTCCAAGTCACACGCTGCCTCCAAGCCAGCTCCAGTAACAACATCAAAGCCCTGACCTAGACCGATCCTGTGTTCTGGCCAGCAGCTACTTAACAGGACGCGATGAACTTTATATCCAGTTCATCTTTATAGGGATGAGCCAAAGGAGGCTCTCGTTTTTCAGTCTGATCCAAAGATCCTCAGTTAACTTTTGCTGCCCTGCAATGGAGCTCTTTAAAGTTGTTTGCCCTTCCCAACTGGAAAACCCTGAGAAATAAGTGGAGAAAACCTGACGGCTAGATGGGCAAAGCAACAAATATGAATGTGTAAATGAAATGCTGCCAAATGACCAAGGAAAAAATAAAGAAAGGGAAAGACTAAAAAAAATAACCCATCAGTGTTTTCTCTTTTTCCAGCTCCATTACAAGTGATTAAGTATGGGGGGAAGCAAGGACAAAATCAAGTAGTTCTATGATATTTAAATAGATACTATTTCTTTAAGATAATAATCACTAATACTGGAGATAACTACAAAGGCAACCAGAAAAAAAATTTTCACTCTTCCACTTACACTAAAATTGTATGTTAAAGAAACCCCAGATATTTTAATGAAGACTGTTTTAATTCAAATCATACCCTCTACAGATCACTGGAGCCAAAGCCAAGCTCTGCTCTTCATCATTAGTGTCCAGAAACCACTTAGAAGACAGATTTTTTTTAGATAATTCTGCATAATCATTATCTGTGGAAGAAAACCTGCACCCATGTTTTTCCATTTGCATCCTTGGGTTGGCTCCCATCCATGCTCCACTCTCTCTCCCCGGTAGATTCATATCCGTGCTCCTCATTGCATTTTCTTCCAAGTCTTAGAAGAATTGGCCCTGTCCACCTAATTTAGAGAATATGTGAGCCCATGTTTGTCCTCCAAAGGATCAATATCTGCACCCAAATGTGAGCTACTCCTCTCAGGTGAGACCCCACCTGCAGAGCTGCCCCAGCCCTGGGCTCCAACAGCACAAGGACCTGGAGCTGCTGCAGCCAGTCCAGAGGAGGCCACGGAGATGCTGCCAGGGCTGGAGCCCCTCTGCTCTGGAGCCAGCCTGGGACAGCTGCGGGTGCTCACCTGCACAAGAGAAGGCTCCAGGGAGAGCTCAGAGCCCCTGGCAGGGCCTGAAGGGGCTCCAGGAGAGCTGCAGAGGGACTGGGGACAAGGCATGCAGGGACAGGACACAGGGAATGGCTTCCCAGTGCCAGAGGACAGGGACAGATGGGATATTGGGAAGGAATTCCTGTCTGTGAGGGTGGGGAGGCCCTGGCACAGGGTGCTGAGAGCAGCTGTGGCTGCCCCTGGATCCCTGGCAGTGTCCAAGGCCAGGCTGGACGGGGCTTGGAGCACCCTGGGATGGTGGAAGTTGTCCCTGCCCATGACAAGGGGTGGGACTGGATGGGCTTTGTGGTCCCTCCACCACCACAATTGCTGAGAAGCAATCTCACAGCACAGAGCTTGACCAAGGGCAACCCACATCCCAACTCTTTCCAAATTCTGAATTCCTGCTTGCCTTCTTTCCCACATGCGTGCAACCTCCCCACATGTAACTCCTGGAATTCTCTGAGCACTCTCCCTGTCCTCAGCTGGGCAGTGGACAGGTGCAGAAGAGCATCCAGGGCAAGCTTTGAAGTACCTGAGGATGAGTTTCTCCTGCCCAGGAGCAGAAACCCCAGGAGCTCACAGCCCCTGTAACACCCAGGTAAGATGAGCAATGACATTGCATTAGCAAGGTGACAGTCTCCCTGTGTCCCTGCAGCTCCATGGCCATGCATCAAAGCAGCTGAGAGCAGTAAAATGATTTTATATGGTTTATTGGTAAACAGGGATAGAGGAGAACCTGTTCCAGCCAGGTCACCATGTGCTCCCTGCCTTTAACCTTTGTGTTCTGGGGATGCTGGAAGAGATGCAGCCCCTGTGCAGAGGCACTCAGAGCTCAGTCTCCACCTGCTTCCTCTCCTAGGACCTGCAAGAGGAGGAGAAACACATCTGGCAGCCCCTGCTCACCTGTATCTCATAACAGAAACCCTCTCTGCCGGGCTTCCAGAGAGAGAGGTGTAAGGCACAGGTGGGGAGAGGACACACATGCATTGATGTCCCTCTTGGCTGGGTCATGCTGCTGTTGGCCCACGGTGGTCACCTGGTGAACCCAGCTCAAAAAAGCCCTCCAGGCAGTGTGGAATTTCCCACCAGGAGCTGTGATAACAGCAGCAGGCATGGTGCACCCAGCCATGGTGGAGGCCACCAGAGGTCCAGGCTGTTTGCCAAGGATCAGCCTTCCCTTCTCTGGAAGATGCTGTAGGAGCCAAACAACACATTCCAAACCTCAAAGGAATTTACAGGGCTCCCTCCTTGACATCTTTATGGATCCTGGCTTGAGCATCCCAAAGAAGCAGCTACTACTCATGGCAGCATCAACCTTTCCTGGGATGGTGCAGAGTTAAGCTGGGATTGCAGTGCTGGTTCCTGTGCTCTGCTGTCGAATCAGCAACCTGGAAGCACACAACCTTCGCAAAGTACATCCCATGTACTTTTGAGCCACCATCAGCTGGTCGCCTTATGATCATATCGAGCCCTCACCTAAATCTGTGGTCAGTTTGGGAATCTAGGTTGAAGGACTGCGTCCTCCCTCAGCTCGGCGGGGATCTGCAGTGGTTGTACAGCAGCAGGGCTGTGCTCTCTGATCACTCCATCAACCCGATTTTTCTTTAAAGCCAGGTTGAAGCCACCTGCAGCACCTGCTTTACACCAGCTCCAGACCTGGCCAGAGGGATGGAACAGCTGCTCACTTCCAGGGGCGAGCTGGGACTGATTTATCCTTTGGGAGATGGGCACACCAGCAAGCCTGTTTGTTTGTAAACCAAGGATGATTTATTCCTCTTGGTAATTCAGTGTCCTTCGGAAGGCACACGATGTCAGCCCCATTCAGCAGCCCTTTTATTTATTATTTTATTCCTGCATAATCCATGCTGCAGACAAAGAGGCACATTGTTCTACTCTGGCTGACAAACAAAAGCTGTTTTTTTATAAATTCCTGCTGTGTTGTTTTCTCCCAGTTTTGCTGTATCAGCTTTTAACTCCCATTAAAAAAAAAAAAAAGATATTATTTAAAAAAAGAAGCAACATTTGTTTTTGTAATCCAACTGAGTTACCTTCTTCTGCAGTTTCAGCAGCATTTTGCTGCTCCAATGGCCAGGGGGCTGTTTGTGCCAGCCTATCCAGCCTGCCTTGACTAAAACACCCCATCCTGTAGCTTTAATGGGACTGGATTCAAGAGACAAAGCAAAGGACCAAGTCCAGGTTTGGGCATGTACTAATGTAGTTTTTCATCCTGCCTTTGTGGGGGGAATAATATCATAAAGTCCCAGAATGGCCTGGGTTGGAAGGAAATTATCTCATTCTGTCCCCTGCCATGGGCAGGGATACCTTCCACTATCCCAGTGTGCTCCAAGCCCGATCCGACCTGGTCTGGGACACTTCAAGAGATGGGGCAGCCACAGCTGCTCTGGGCACCCTGTGCCAGGGCCTCCCCATCCTCACAGACAGGAATTCCTTCCCAATATCCCATCTGTCCCTGCCCTCTGGCAGGGGGAATCCTTTCCCCCTTGTCCTGTTCCTTCAGGCCCTTCTCCAAAGTCCCTCTCCAGCTCTTCTGTAGCCCCCCCACATACATTTGTTAAGATGGAGCAGTTGGGGCTGCTCCACAAGATTGCCGATTTTAGGAGATGTTACCTTGAATTTTGTGAACTGATGCACTGCCACACGGCAGAAAGTTCTGGGGAAAGTCACAGGAGCCAACAAAAAACTCCCAGTGCTTGTTAAACTGCAGATGATCTCTGCACCCATTGCAGTGAGAGATGACCTATTGCAAAATGCACACCAAGCATCCCCCTCCTGGCCACTGAACTCCTATTGCATCTCCAGGGTCTCTGGAGATGGTGCTGAAGCAATCACAGTTGTATTATTTTGACTTGCTGGCTGACCACAAGAAGGGTCTCTGGCTATAGCACAGAAATGGAAAGTAGATCCAAGGTTGGTCATCAACACTGGTACCTGAGGACCATCCAAAGGTCACAGACTGGTGTGGACAGACCAAACGCTCTCTAAACTCCTTGGAAATCTGCTGAAAGCAAACCAGGAGGTTACTGGTCTCTGTTCCTGCAGGATGCTTGAAGCCTACCCAGGTCATGAGGCCAGAAATCCCTCAACAGCATCCCCATAACTCATTGTGCTCACTGCACCTGCTGTCCACAAGTATAGGTGAAACTGCTCCAGGTTTGGACATGAGCTGCTTGCTGATGTGTGAGAGGTGGGAAAGGACGTTACCAGCTGCCCAGCCTGGCTGAAGGTGGTTTTGAAGGGTGAAATCTATTTAAAGACAAACATTTATGCTGGCTCCATCCTGATCTTGTGGTTTTTCTTTCAAGTGGAAGGCTGATGGGTCTGAGACAATTCTATTGCAGATGCACAGCAAACTCAGGACAGTTGCAGAGCATATGAAAGCTCCCAAGGGGTGTCTCACAATGTGCCAAGAGTGGCCCCAGCCATCCATGTGGCAATCCTGCACACAGCTGAGTGCAAGCACAGGTTAGAATAAGAAGAAAGGCAGACACAGTCCCTCAACTCCATGCAAAACATCGAGGACCAGCGCTGACCAAGGGTGAAGAAAGGGGCATGCTTATTTTGGCAACCTTTTTCAACGGTAGGAGAACATTATCAGAGCTCCCACCTCGCGGGAATCTGCAGAATAAACAGTCCCTGATGCTGGGTTACCAAGGGCTAGCTTTAAATTCCCTGTTTATGGGCACAATCCTGTCCCCAGCGTGCTCCTTGCACTCTCAAGGGAGCACACCAGAAAGCTGCTGATGCCCCTCATTAGTCCTGTAAAGCTGCAGGTCAGCCTCCCGTCAGTCACTGGAGTACAACCAACTCGCTCCACTCATCCATGACCAGACTTCTTGGGCAGCAGCCCAGGGATGTGCCCCCCAAGCTCCAGCAGCCTGGTGGTGCTCAGGCTGGGGAGCACCAAACTGGAGGGGTCATTTGCTGCCAGATTGCAAAGGGAAGCCAAAACTAAGTGACAGACTGACTAGGGACAGAGCAACTCTCCACAGACCACTGGCATTCCTGAATTGTCCTTGGAGCACCAGCAGCATTGAGAAATAAGCAAGGAAATTTTCAGCTCAGCCACTTCCTAATCACATAAAAAGTCCAGAGAGGACAAAGAAACAAAAGAAGAAACTCTAAAAGAAAAACTTGTGCAGTAAAACCACAGATAAAGTGCTTCCATCTGCCCATGGCAATACCACTGGACTTGTCTATATTGGTGCAGTTCAGGGTCCTGAAGTACTTTTAAGGTGTTCATGTGCCCAAGGAAGAAGGGAGCAGACTGGGCTCTTCTGGACAGTTCAGAGGACACCAGCCATGCAGAGGATGTGTCCCCCCTGCCCCTTGATGACCTCCCCTTTTATTCATAATTTGCTGGTATTGTGTCTCTTATTCTTCAAAACATTCAAAAAACAAGTTTAAGGTGATAACACTCCCTGCACAAAGTCCTGTTCCACAGCGGAGGAGAGCACACCATACCTAAGCCCGAGCCCCCACACCAGTTCTCCAGCATGTTTGCAAGGGATCCTGCTAGAACTCAGCATTTTATGGACTTTGTGGTTGATGCTTTCCCTTTCAAGAGACAAGAAACACAGGTTTTGCACGGGGGTTTCTACACATGCAGGAATTTCTGTCTTGGAGCACTCCAGATTTCCAGATCTGTAGATAAATCCTCTTCTCCAGCCTATGCTCTCCTGCTCCACAGGGCTGGGACTGTATATCAGCCCTTCCCTGATCACTTTCTTGCACCTCCTGGAAAAACTGGACACTGAAGAAGATGTCAAACCACTGTTGGCCCTGCCTTTGGTGTGAAAATCAGTGATTTCAGGTTGTTAAATAGGTGTTTTGACTTCCAAGTGTCTCACAAGGTGGGGAGTGCCTCCCACCATGTGCTGGTCATGCACCACAAGGGTCCTGCCCCACGGCGCTCAGCATACGGGACAAAAAGTGAGAGAAGCACAGCACGGGATGAGTTTCAGAGCACGTGGCTGCCCTCAGCCCTGCCATGGTAGAAAGGGGAAGGTCCACACATGGACCTTGTCTGAATTATCAGCATCCTGTGGAGTGTGGGCTGTGGAGCTGAACTATCCATCTACTTGTTGATACACACAGTAGTAAAAAAAGCCAGTTAACCTGATAACCCCTCTGCAGTTTCTATGCTGAGGTTTTTATATCTTAAAAACAAACAAACAAACAAAAAACTCACAAAAAATAACCCTCACAAAAGCCCAACCATCAAGGTCAACTCGCCAGTTCCTATAAGAGCAAAATTTTAGATCCAATTTAAATGCTTAAGATGAAATTTTAAGCATCAATTAGATCAAACTTAAACACAGAGGATGTAATAGCCAACTTTTAGGAATTTAACTGAGACTTCTCTGTCTCACCCAAATTGCACCCCACTCAAAATCTTATCTGTGGGTGTTTGGAACAGATCCAAAAGCTTTAGCCATTTCCACATAGCACAAAAAGAACTTCCCAAAGCCAGAGTCTTACCTCAACGTATTGCTTTTCCCTAACAAAACTATCATTTCCCCAAGGCATCCACAGGGTTTCTTTTGCAAACGTCTCCTATACGGCAACAGGGAGCTCAACGTTTGATGGCACCAAACCCTCTCTCTGCTTTATAACACAGGAGAGTTCCCCAATGGTTTGGTTATGGAAGCACAGAATCGTTTAGGATGAATATAGCCCTCTGATATCATCAAGTCCAACCATCTCCAGCTCTGCCAAGGCCACCACTGACCCATGCCCCCAAGCGCCACATCCACCAAACTTCTAAATCCCCACAGGGATGGGGACTCCACCACTGCCCTGGGCAGCTGTGCCAGGACTGGACAATTCTTACCATGGGGAAATTCCTGCTGATCTCCCACCCTGAGCCTCCCCTGGCCCAGCCTGAGGCCGTTCCCTCTCCTCCTGTCCCCGTTCCCTGGGAGCAGAGCCCGACCCCCCCCGGCTGCCCCCTCCTGTCAGGGAGTTGTGCAGAGCCACAAGGTCCCCCCTGAGCCTCCTTTGCTCCAGGCTGAGCCCCTTTCCCAGCTCCCTCGGCCGCTCCTGGGGCTCCAGCCCCTTCCCCAGCTCCCTTGACCGAGGCTGCTTCAGCACCACAAGAAAACAACTTTTCCCTTGACTTTTTACCCATTGCTGCTTGCTGGGTATTTGTCACCTGCAGGTAAGACCAGCTCTTCACTAAGAAAATGAACTGCTCTGCCTTGACAGCAGACTGGGAATGGGAGGAAAGCTCCTTGCTTTCAATTTTTAGAACAGTCAAAGACCAAACAAGGAATTAGCTAATAAAATCCTCGATGCTGCATGGCAAAAAAAGAGAAGAAATTGAACAAATTTTGACAGACACTGTAGCATCTGAACCCTATTTGCTACCAGAGATAACATGATAACATATTTTTCTTTTTATCTCAAACCAGTTTTGGTTTGTCTCAAACCAGATTTCCAGTGTCTGGCTATGCAATATGATATTTTTCTTGACCAAGTTGAAGGATAACCCATTTTTCCCTCATCTGGAAACAGCTGACAACAACATAGTCTGCTTTTATGGAGTATTTTTAATCTTGGGTGAAGTGTTTATGGACCATGGGCCTTGTTCCACTTTCAGCTGCATCTGTGCAAGCCTGTGCTGGCTGGGAGGGAGATGAATTAAAGGAGGGCAGAAATCACTGCAGTGTGTGCAACAACAAAACAAGAATTAACTCCATATGAAGCCCATTTGGCTCTGGCAGAGCTTATTTGTTTTCTCTCTGTTTTTCTTTACTCCTGCTGCTCAACATGAAGGGAAGATAAAGAGATGGCTGTAGATAGCCTTGCATAATAGAGTGGAATTTATTTCAGAGGATTTAATTGGTATGGGAAAGAAAGTAGATCTTGGAAGCCTTAAAACAGATCAAAATCCCATCTTTTCAGGTGCTGTACAGGTGCTCACTAAATAAAGAGCCAGGGGTCTGGCAAGGATCACCAGCCATAAGAAGTGTGGGGAGGGAAATTAAGGTCTAGAAGAAGCAAGGTGAATCATCCAGGTCACAAAACCCATCAATGGCTCCCAGTTCTCTGCAGTACCCACTAAATATCTCTGCAGAGAGTCTCCAGACAAATCACCTCCTCCAGGATGCACAGCTTCCCTCCAGGCAGTCTCGAGAGTTTGAGGTCTGTCCCTGAACCAAAACCCCATGTAACCCTTACACACCTCACAGTATTCCTGAATTGCCAAAGTTCTCAGAAATGATTAGGAAAAGCTTCCTCCATCTCTAATCTCGGGGTCAGTGAAGGCTCAGTTCCCTGGTGGGACTCAGTGCTCGTTGTGGAGCTGGAGTGATGAACCCTGTGTGTGAGGCACCTGCTTCTTCACGCTGCCCTGCTGACAGCCAGGCGTCTAGGGGCTGATCCTTTGGGGTCTGCAGAGGTTGGACATCTGCCAACACCTGCTCTCACCTGGCGGGGCTGTGTTCCTTTCAGAGATCTCCCAGTGTGCTCACTGGTGGGTACGAGGAAGAATGCCTTTGCCACATTTCTTTCCCCAGATCTATGTGGTTTTTTAGACAAAATAGAATCACAAAATCATAGAATCATCAAAACTGGAAAATACTTTAGGATCATTAAGCCCAGCTGTCCACCCAGCACTGTCACTGTAACCTCTAAACCACATCCCCCAGTGCCAGACCCTGACTCCTCTCGAGCACCTTTCAGAGGTGGTGACTCCACGAGCCCCATGGGCAAACGGATCCAATGCTCTACCACTCCAGCAATGAAAAAATATTTTCTAATATCTATTCTGAATCTCCCCTGTCTCAGCTTAGGCCATTCCCCTGTCTCAGCCTCAGAAAGGCCATTTCCTCTGATCCTCTCACTTCAGCCACAGCAGGGGACCAGCCCCTACCTTGCTGCACCCTCCTGTCAGGGAGCTGTGGAGAGGGATGAGGNTGGGTACGAGGAAGAATGCCTTTGCCACATTTCTTTCCCCAGATCTATGTGGTTTTTTAGACAAAATAGAATCACAAAATCATAGAATCATCAAAACTGGAAAATACTTTAGGATCATTAAGCCCAGCTGTCCACCCAGCACTGTCACTGTAACCTCTAAACCACATCCCCCAGTGCCAGACCCTGACTCCTCTCGAGCACCTTTCAGAGGTGGTGACTCCACGAGCCCCATGGGCAAACGGATCCAATGCTCTACCACTCCAGCAATGAAAAAATATTTTCTAATATCTATTCTGAATCTCCCCTGTCTCAGCTTAGGCCATTCCCCTGTCTCAGCCTCAGAAAGGCCATTTCCTCTGATCCTCTCACTTCAGCCACAGCAGGGGACCAGCCCCTACCTTGCTGCACCCTCCTGTCAGGGAGCTGTGGAGAGGGATGAGGTCTCCCCTGAGCCTCCTTTTCTGGAGACTAAACAACTACACCTCCCTCAGCTGAGCCTACAGAAGTTAGGCACACCTAAGGACTCTTAATCTTAAAAAAACCCAGATGATCAAACAAATTAACGCACAACCCAACGCTGCCACCTTCCCTAACCCAATTTCTTTCTCTGTCCATATGGATCAAGAAATTTCACTTCCCAAACATCCCCTGTGGGATTCACTAAAACTTCAAACACCTTTTTCTCATTATAAGGACTGCGATGGGGCAGAGGAGTTGAATGAAATTATAGAATAGTTTGGGTTGGAAGGGACTTTTAAAGACCACCTCATTCCAACACCTTCCACTATCCCAGGTTGCTCCAAGCCCTGTTCCACCCTTGCTTGGACACTTCCAGGGATGGGGCCCCACCACCCTCACAGATAAGAACTCCTTCCCAGCATCCCATCCAACCCTGCCCTCTGGCAGTGGGAAGCCCTTCTCCCTTGTCCTAATGGTAGTACACACACACACACCAGACAATAATTACATTAATAGATGGAGATGAGAATATCGCAGTCAGTGTTTACCAAACACCTGAAACTGTACAGAAACTGTATTTTGCATTATGGGCCCATCCCAAGGAAAATTGGAGAGAATCCGTTTTACAGGAAGTGATGCTGTTCTCCTGCCCAGTTTTGCAGGTTCATGACATTTGGAGCACACAGGCTCCTGGATGCTGATCCAGCCTTTATGACACAGTCACTCTGGGGTGTGTTCAGGCAGCATTTTTCAGATACTGAGGATATACAATAAAGGCCAGGCTTAGAAAAGCTCATCGTGCGTTTAAGCAGTTGGATAAATCTAAGCAGCTCTTTTTAGGGCTGTACCAGTTGCAGAATGAGGTGTTCTCCACCATATGAGAAGTGTATTGCTTTTGCCAGTGTTTGAGCTAGTGCGGGGTTATGGCTCTTGAGATCTTGTCCCAAGTAGTGCTGTGCTGAAAGAGGCAGCTAGATGCGGGAAACCTCTGTCTCTAGGCCAGAAAGAACAGATGGCTGTTAAACAACCAGACTCCCTCAAACATGTGTAACTGATAATATTCCAAATTAGTGTTCCAGGTAGAAATTCCACAAGCAAACAGAGCACTTTATAATTTTTTTAAGCTCAGGAGACTGGTCTCTCTGCATTAGGGAGATGTGCTCAGTCCTGGAGCCTGTGCTGCTGGCCAGGCTCCAGGACTGAGTGTATCAGGTTTCTGCCTCTGTATTTGCACATGGGTTTAGATTTGGGAGGAGAAGCCTTTCCTCCTGTGACAGCCTGTCCTGGATTTCTGGATTTTCAGCTGCCCAAGTACTGCAAGTTGGAATGGATTTTAAAAAGTGTATGTCCTCTTTAGGCTGCTAAGGGAAGGCAACTTCAGTTTTTATCCTCATAGCCAGATTTTATGCTCCCCTTGCTATTTTTTTTATTCCCTTTATGACTCAGGGCCTTACTCTGGTATCTAAATAACTTCAGTTGCAGCAGAATTTGGTATCAGTGGCCACGTTTCGATGTGCCTGGGCATGTGATGGATCAATGACTATTTTTCCCTAGTATCTCTCTCTCTGATTTCAGGCATTTCAGTCATCTAAAACAATGGCTTTGTATTTCCAGATATTGAGTGTTCACCTTACTGAACTCACCTTCTCAACTGTTTGGCTGCTCTTGACTTGTTTCCATCACATGGCGGACTGGCGAGAGCATGGATCTGACTCAGCATAAACATATTTAGGAAGCCAATAAACCTTTATTTTTAAGCCCTCTCACTCCCTCCCTTGTTATGTTCCCAGTTAGTGCTGAGGTTTTTCATGCATTGACCACATCCAGCTTCCACCCTTGTCCTCAATCAACCTCTTGTTACTGGTAAGCTCTGAGCTGTATCTCCTGGGACTGTTTGATTGAGCTGTTTTGTAATTTTCTCTCCCCTCAGCTCCCACTGGCTGAGGCTGGTGGTATTTCCCATTCCTGGGAGTGTTTAAGGACACTTTGGACGGGTCTTGGAGCAACCTGGGATAGCAGAAGGTGTCCCTGTCCATGGCAGGGGGTGGAACGGGATGAAGTATAATATCTCTCCCAACCCAAACCATTCTGAGATCTCTGCTGCCCAGAGTGGCTGAACCTCTCAGGGGAGTCTTCAGCTTTTCGGAGTGTCAGATATAGAGGGGTGGATGAGGTTCTGGGGCTAGGAAGTCCTAAGGGGCTCAGGCTCCTGTGCAGACCAACTTTCTATGTAGTGTCTGGAGCAAGGGGCAGCTCATGAGGCTGATGCCCTCAGAGTCACTGAGTGAAAGTGAGGCGCCAGCATGTGCCAAGTCCCAGCCGTAAATAAAACCAAACTGCCCCTCTGCTAAGCCATGCATCAAGTAAAGCCCCTGGGAATGGGATCAGTGACTCATTTCAAATGCAAATCGCTGTTGGAGCCGCAGGTTCACGTGCACACACCGCCATTCTTCCAGGCCTGAAAGCCAGACAAGGCCTCCATGAGTAATAAAGTACCTAATTGGACTCTGACCTCCGGCTGCACTGGGCCCGTGTGTGAGTGTGGATGTGTACATGTGTGTGTGGGAGTGTGGGTGTGTGTGAGGGGGTTTTTCCTCAGGCCAGTCCTGCCCCTGGGCACTGCTGCTGTCTAAGTGGTGTGGGCCTGTCCGTCACAGTCTGCTGCCTCTTGGCCGGGTTCCACCTGGCAGCCTCTCTGCTAAGCCCATCAAACAAAACTGTTCCTCTGTAGGGTCTGTTTCACTTTCTGTGGGGCTGGGAGCTGCCAGAGAGGACCCCGGGACACAGCACTACGGCAGCAGTGAGAGAGGGAGAGGTTTCCACTATTGCCCACCACGTGTCACAAGCAGGGGTCTGTCTCTTGCAAAGACAAATTTTTTTAGCAGGGCTTGTTGTGACAGCACAAGGGAGAATGGCTTTAAACTGAAAGACAGGAGGTTAGATGGGATATTGGGAAGGATTCCTGTCTGTGAGGGTGGGGAGGCCCTGGCACAGGGTGCCCAGAGCAGCTGTGGCTGCCCCTGGATCCCTGGCAGTGCCCAAGGCCAGGCTGGACGGGACTTGGAGCACACTGGGATAGTGGAAGGTGTCCCTGCCCATGGCAGGGGGTGGAATGGGATGATCCTTAAAATCCCTTCCAACCCAAACCAGCCTAGGATTACTTATAGGTGAGCTAAATTACTTGCTATGCTGACCCAGGTTCTGCACATATCCAACAGCTTCACCCCAAAAAGTTTGTTGTCCAGAATCTGTGCTGGAGACTCAGATCACAACAGACTCTGAGGAAACAGTCCTGGGAGATGTCCATTTTTTGTCTGGACATAGCTGTAATTTAAGCTGTTGTAACCCGGATCCTCAAAGTCTTGGAAAAAAACCCAGAAATATGGGCTGTGGAGATAAAAGGAAATAATCAAAATGCTAAGCACAAAACAGCAGACAAAACTCAGCAAAACTGAGGAAAAAGAAAGATAAAATCACAATGATTGCAGGAGAGGAAGGGGAGAGAATAATTTGGGTTGATAGAAACATTTCAGATACAGCTGCTGAGCAGAAACCTTTGCCAAGGGGAGTTTAGCAGTTGGCAGATGTGGATTGCTCACTACTGCTGTCTCTAGAGCAGTATCTTCACTTTTTTTGGCACTCTCAATCTGTCTGTTTTCCTTTTCTTGTACTCAGGATGTAAATTGTTTGGGACAGAGACTCTCTTCTTGGTGCATGGTGGACTTTGCCCAGCGGGGTGTCTGAGCACTGAGAATACTACAGGCAATTACATTGAAGACAGCTTAACCCTAAGGAGAGGATTTTTGACAACCAAGAAGCAGTCAAGATACTCCTTTTTTCCTGCCAAAAAATTAACTTGTGATGAGTTATGGGTTTGAAGCATACCCAAGGAGCAGATACATAAACAGGAACATCAAGTTCTGTTTATAAGAAACCTGCAGGAACTCAAAAGCAACAAGTCTTCCTCCACCCAGACTTCATCCCATGGTCCTACCAAAAGCCTCTTTCCAGTGGGCATTCCTCATCTTTTCCTTGGCTGTCTGGGAATGCTCCAGGTAATTTTGAGCCGTAATAACCAGGCATCTCTACTTTGCTCTACTTCACCGCCGTTGGTTTCTCAGTGTTTCAATGATTGCCTCAATGATCAGACAGACATAGAGAGCCCCAGTGAATATTTAATTGCTAAGGAGCACATGTGTTTATGTCATGATGGGCCTTCCCTGCTAGGATCCTATTTATCTGGCCATGGATCTAATCTGTGTATTCTATCCACCTACTTCAGCCCCCAACTGAGAATCCCTGTCAAATCCTCCCAACACTCCTGGAAAGTTTAAAATTAGATCAAATCTCCGTGGGTGGCTCTTACTTCTAAAGTGGATGACATCCAAACACGAGCCTGAGCTGCACACAGTTTGGAGGCTGCTCTGGGAGGCTGAATCCATCCAGTCACCCTTGTACTGGGGCCAAACCCTTACATTTGCCCAAAGCACAGCCCCCAGAAATGCATTAGGGCTGGGATCAAAGATCAGAGTGAATGGAGAATCGCCGCTGGACCGCTAATCCCCCTCATCCCCAGCACAGTGAGCATTTCATGCCAACAGAAACACAGCAACTATTTATTGTTTTTAATCACTTCGAGCTCAAACCTTTTCTTAAAAATGTTTCTTCAAACTTCAGGCTCTGAATCAGCCACGTGCCTTGGGCAGGTGTCCTGCAGGAGGACATGGTGGCCCACATGAAGCCACAGGGTCACATTTCCAGATGGTCTTTTGACCAAGTGCAACACGACAGATGTGTGATGGACATCTCTGTCCACTCACTGTACACAGGCATTTCCCTGAGTGCACAGTCCATTTTCATCACCTCTGGGACACTATTTGTGCCAAATATGAATCTCTGAATTGGTTCCTCAGCATCCAGTGCAATAAATTTCCAATTCTGAAAGAGTTTCCAGACAAAGAAGTTAAGTGTTCATAATGTAAAAGTACAGTAATTTCCTTGTTCAATACAAGATAAAACCTAGCCAAAAGGTCCAGAAACTTTTTAGATTAGAAGTTCCAAAGTAGTCAGACAAGAAACAATTCAGTACTTTTCTTTTTCTCAATTTCAAAATTCAGATAATGGATATTCATAATTCATAATATGGAGATTGAGTTCCCAATTATCCAGGATGAAAGGCTCTCTGCAGGGGGTGAGCTCAGCTGAAGACGGAATTTGGTGAAATCCTTCTTGGAGTCCATGAAGTTGGAACAACTCTCCTCATTTTGGGATGTAGAACTAAGGCAGGGTGGTAACGGGCATTTTTTAATGAAAACAGGGCAAGGCGGAGTCTGTCTCATATTTAGTAGTCCAATGGAGAGACCACTCATCTGAAATACCAAAGAGCACTGATCTGCAGTCTCTTCTTCAAGCAACACACAATTATTTATATAAATGAAAGCTGTTCCTACAAGGGGCACTGGCTGAGGGCAGAGGACAAAGCTTGAACCTGGACAAGGTGGATTTGAGTCTGGTGGTCCCTCGCCCCACTTGAAATGTTCCAGGGTCTGAGCCAAAGGGGATATCTGTTTCCTGGCTGGGCTGGGATGTTCTCTGGGAGCTTGGAGGCATGTTCTGCAGCAGCGTGGCTGGGGATTTGGGAATGTCATCGATACTGCCATGGAATCCTTTAGGTTGGAAAAGCCCTCTAAGCTCATGGAGTCCAACCATTCCCCAAAGCACTGCCAGGCCCACCAGTCACCCATGTCCCCAGGTGCCACTGGGGAGCGCATCACTGCCCCAGGCAGCCCATTCCAGAGTTTGACAATTCTTTCTGTAGAGAGTTTTTCCCTAATATCCAAACCAAATCTCCTCTGCTGTAACTCAAGGACGTTTCCTCCTGTCAGTTGTTACTTGGGTATCCTGAGCACATGTGCCTGTGGGTGGAAACCCTGCTGAGCCCAGCCCCGGACAGCAGGTGTCCAGCTGGGCTCAGTCCTGTTCCTGCTGCCCTTGGGAGCATGGTGTGAATTATGCTCTGTATAAACATCCAAATTATGTTTGGTGTCATGTTAAACTTGGTCGAGGGGAGAGGGGAAAAAAAGGAGGGAGACACGGGTACCTTTTGGGGGTAGGGTGAGGGACACAGACACCCTGCAGATTTCAAAGGCCCTTTCTTTGTCTTTCTTTGAGTTCTCTAAGCCCCGAAAGTTTATTTTCCCTCAGAGTCTCTCTTCTTTCTCTTCAAAATGAATGTTTACTTCTATTAAAATCCCCCCTAGACTGCAAATGCCAGTCTTTCTCCACTTGTGATGCTGCACTAGCCATCAAAACAGAATGAAAAGCCAGTCCTCCCAAATTCTGGGGGAAGAGAGGGTTTTCTTGTGGTTAAGCAGATTGGTCTCTGGATCATTATGTACAACAGGAGCACTGGAGAATTGTCCTTGTGCACGAAATTCCCTTGAAAAAGTGCAAGTCATTTAAAGCGAGAAGGGTTGTTTTAATTTTCTGAGACAAAGAAACTTTGGGTTTAGACAAAACAACCTGGTGTGAGATATCAGCTGGGTGGTTTATCCTCACTAGGATCCTCGGGGGTGGCTATGGGAACAGATTCGAAGCCAATTTAAATGACATATTGAATATTCAGATATCTGTAATGGAAAAGCAGTTTCTAACACTGATTTTTTCCAGCGCTGAAGGGAGCAGTGCCACTGAGATAAAACTGAAAATGTCACTTCCCCCTGGGGCCCAGCTCCGTTCTCTGGTAGGCAAAAGAGCGATTAACATATTTTATTGTTTCTATTTCACTGCTTTGCATTGGTTCTCCCAGCCCACATCAGGGAGAGGCTTAGAAAGGAGACATGTTCCTGCTGAAAAGGCCTTTTTAAGTCTCCAACTTGGCACTTTTACGTAGGATTTTGACCCTCATAAACCGGGAGGCAGCAGCTGTGAGCAGCGGGGAAGGCGGCTGGGAGGGCAGGGTGTGCAGCAAACAGCTGGTATTTATGTTGTCAGCCTCCAGCTTGCAAATGCTGCATTTCATGAGCTGTGTGGTTGTGTTACTGGTGCAAATGGATGTGCTCAGATACAGCAGGTCTGCAGGAAAGTCCAAAAGAAAGCATTTTTGCAGCCATGTCGTGCTGCAAGCTGCACCATCGGGGCTTCCTGAGCCCAAGATGTCATCTGCAGCTTGGGTAGACTTTCCTGCCTCAAAAACCTCTAATCCTCCCCTAAAAACCTCTAACCCTGCCCAGCTTGTCCCCACTGAGGCCAATGTCATCATGTCCATGATTTTTACAGCTTCATGAGGCAACCAATGAAAAAAGGCTGCACCAGATGACCTTTAAACTCCCTTCCAAACCAAACCATTCTGTGATTAAAAAGACATTCTTGACACCTTTTTTGAAAATTGGTTCAATTTGTTGCACTCCTGCAGCTGGGTTGCAAGAGTGTGGATGCAAAATAATCATCAAAATAGGAACTCCAACATTCTTTTTAATGCTGTGCAAAAACATGCAGTTTCATCTGGGTATTTAGAGATGCACCATCTAATTACCCATGGAGATGGTAACTATAAACTTCTGCTCCTGGGCACAGTTACAACATCTTTCTTTCTTTTCAGGTGGTTTCCTTGTTTCCTTGCCACTTTTTCTTAAGCAGCTCTGAGGCTGGAGCTAGGAGCGTAGTGGTCGCGATGGGAACTCAAACTCAGCACTAGCAGATGCCTCACTTCAGAATATTTGTAGCTGTTGATACCAGTGGTGAGGTTTGACAAAAGCCATGTGATCTTAAGAGGCAGAATGGGTTCAGTGTAGCTGATTCTCATGAAATGGGAATCAAAGTCATGAGTGCCAGCAAGAACCTTCTCAAAAGTGTTTGCTCCCTGTTGACTCACGCTGCTTTGGGCACAGCTAGGATTTGGGTTACTCTTTTCGTGCATTTTGTCATTTCTTTCTTGTGAACAGGACAAATACCTGATAGGAAAAATTAATTATGCAGAGATTCAAGATGGATTTTTATGGGGTGAGGGTGAAAGCCAAAAAGGATGGTATTTAAGAGGTTTGCTGCACAACTATTTGGCTTTTCATTGGATTTAAAGATGGTTCTAAAGCACAGTATTTCTAAATATGTGTGTTTTCCAAACTCCTGCTTTCTTATGTCCAACAATTCCTGTATATAATTGTAGTGTTGCCAGGCCATGGGGTTTCTTTCATAATTCTTGCAATTTGCTATGATGCTTTTCTAGAGCCTGATTTCTTGTGTTTGTGAGAAATTCAGCTTTTGTTAAGAAAATAAACAAAGCTCCTGGTCATCTTGATTAAGGTTAAAAAAGGTAAGGTTAAGTAAGGTTAAAAAAAAAAAGAGAGAAAGGGGACCTGGAGTCGTCATTCAGATGCTGGGGATTCCCTAAGGAAATAATAAATTGTGTTTTCTGGATTGCCTGGAGGTGTAACAGCTCCCAGAGGAGAGATGGCTCCTCACGTTCCCTCCAAGAGGTCTCTTCCACAGCCTCCCTGGCAAAGCTATCCATAGGGATTGAGGGAGGAGTGCCTCAGCTGTCAGCCAAGGAAGCTGCAGAACGTACCCACAGCCCATGGACAGGAAAGCTCCTGGCTTGGGAATGTCCTTCCTAGTGTGTGTCTGGCAGCTGGCCACAGAATCCCAGAATCACGGAATCACAGAGTGGCTAGGGATGGAAGGGACATCAATGCTCATCCCATTCCACCCCCTGCCATGGGCAGGGACACCTTCCACTATCCCAGGGTGCTCCAAGCCCCGTCCAACCTGCCCTTGGACACTGCCAGGGATCCAGGGGCAGCCACAGCTGCTCTGGGCACCCTGTGCCAGGGCCTCCCCACCCTCACAGACAGGAATTCCTTCCCAATATCCCATCTGTCCCTGCCCTCTGGCACTGGGAAGCCATTCCCCCTTGTCCTGTCACTTCATGCTCTCGTGAAAAGTCCCTCTCCATGTTTCCTGTTGGCTCTTTCAGGCACTGGAAGGACACAGTTAGGTTTTCCTGAAGCCTTCTCTTCTTCAGGCTGAACAATCCCAATTCTCTCATCCTTTCCTACTCTCATAGAAAAAGCCTAAGGAAGTGGATTGAATATTTCCTACTAGGCAGGAGACATTCAATGCATTGAAGTATTGACACCTTAGAGCCAAAACTGCCCTTGTAAACCTGCCTTGGTAGCTGCAAATATGAAGTGGAGATGCAGGAAGGCCAAGGACCTCAGCAGTCTCCTAAGCTGCCTGGTCCTCCAAGGATCCAGGCGTTCTAGCTGAAGCAAGAGGCCAAAACTCTCAGGGTGTTTCATTGCAGCGTTGGTGCTTTAGGGAAAACTCATTTCGTGTGAGCACTGGTAGCTCCTGAGGAGCTGAGAGTGGCCGGGAGCACCTCCTTACCCAACCCTTCCAGCGCCGAGTATCGGTGTCACTCAGAATAGATGGGAAACCTGCTGTTGCTCATCTCCAGAGCAGGGTGGGTGGTGGAGCTCTGCCAAACGTGGGTGTGTGCAGCCTGGCAACACATCTATGGTACAAAAAAAAGGGATGTGCAGGATTTTCCAGGGGATGTTTTGGGGGGGGCAATCCAGCAGGGGTGTTGTTTGATAGACGCTGCGGACACCTGAGGTCCTGTAGGATCTGCTCGGTGTGCAGAAGGGCCAAACTTCCAAACTTGGAAGGATGCTCTGACAGCTCCAGTGCTCTCCCATCCCAAGGTCTCTGCTGGGTCCAACCCTTCCCACATGTGGAGGAGAGGGGGTTGACTCTCTGGTCCTCCCCAAGCCCCTCAGTGCCTCTAGCCCTTTCTTTTCCCTGAATCACCCTACCAAGAACCCACAGAAAGATGCCTCCACTACACTGTGAGATACCTCTTCACAAACTCATCTCCACAGACATAGTAGCAACAGCATAAAGTATCCTCAGATTAAAAAAAAGTCTATTCCTTGAGCAGGAAAAAATCTAGAGTGGTGAAATTAATTAAAAGCATGGTGGTAGGTAGAGGTTTACTCACAAATACTTAATCTCATTTGGTTAATTGTTCTACTCATCAGCATTTGGGCAAGAAAATTACTTGAATTTGAAAATATATGACTGCCTTCATAAACTTTTTATTGCAGTTTTTGGACTGTTGCACAAGCTGCAGTACAACTGACATCAGCTTTTGGTCTTCCAAAATGTAATACAGCTGGGAGAAAGGAAAATCTCAGCAGCAGAGAGAGGAAGAGAGAATTCCCTACTTCCATTTGTTTTGTGCGTGTGCCCAGTTTCTGTATTCCCTGGGAATCTTTCAAAGACCATGATTACAAAACCCAGGAAGGTGTGTTTGGGAAGCTGAAGCACCAGAGAGTAGCACCTCAGAACATCTTAAGATTGATTTATCAAAAAATTTACTACCTTCAGAGTTAATGAAATCCTTTGAACACGGTGGTGTGATGCACAGGAGATGAAGGATTTGCTGCGGTTGTTGCGTGGTGTTGGGAGATGTGCCACGGGCCCACGTAATGCTGTGGGTGACACCCTCCCCTCACTCTGTGCTTACCCAGTGTGCTCCTCGAGGCTTCAGGGGACACTGACACAGCCGGGACCAGGCAAAGGAAAGGAAATAATACAGGCTAGATGGAGGCATTAAGTGTCTTGTAATTTCAAATCCTTTTTCTGGTGCCACAGACAATACTGTAAGAAATTCTCTTTATCCTAAGTAGGATTTCACTTTTCTTCCTTTTTTTTTCTTCCTCTTTTTCACCAAAAAAACCCTCCAAAAATGAGGAGAGAGAGAGAGCAGGTGAGCACAACATAACTCTTACTTTTTGGGAATCATGATCCTATTTTACTCTGTATCAGGAAAATGCTGAAAAAAACAATAGATGTCAGTTCGGGAATATTTTGCAGGTGGAGTTACAAGTCAACTGAAAAATGAAACAAAAAAATCTCTTGGCGTCCCTCTTTCCCAGACACAGCCAAGATTCCTGCTTTGACTTGATCCAGGCGAGGGAGGGAGCACAGCCTGTTCCTCCAACGCACTGGGATGCAAGGGGTGTTTGTTTTCTGTTATCAGCAAAGGGTGGTGATGAGCTTACTGTCCATGAGATAATCTATTTTTTTATTACTGTGGGTTAGATCAAGTGCACCATGGTTTGGAACAACAATAAAAGACAAAAATCCCCCCCAAAACTGGAAAAAATCCCTACTCTTCTCTTTTGCATTGGTGATAAAGTGGTATTTTTTGTCAGAATGCCCACCCTGGAGCACACTTTAATAATATTAGTGGTTATTACATGCAGAGCGGCTTTTCGCGTCACATGAGCCAGGCTTGAAAGCAAATCCCAGCCTCCCTGTGAAATCCACTTGATCCTTGTGTTGAAACACAGCTATTTCCAGATGATACAAAGCACCTGTTTAACAGGGAGCTGGGGCAGGAAAACCCCATGTCCCAGTCAAAATGGCAGGAGGAACTTATTGGCTATTTAACCGAATTACTCACTGGTCACATAGGGCAGGTCACTGTTGTGCTTCCACAAAAATTGTTCTAACATGGAAGTGTTTCAGCAGATCCCTGACCAGCTGAGTCAGAAAGAATTGTCCTCTGCTCCCACCCTGGACACGCAACCATCTTTTGTCATGACCAGAGGGGACCAGTGTTCAGCTGCCATGGCTACAGGCTGACCCATCATTAACGTAATTGTGCTGTTAGGAAGAGAAAAAATGATCCAAAGATCACCAGCACGTCAAGGTCCTTTCTTATGGAGAAGACCTTTGAGGGCGTTTTGCAGGGAATCCCTGAATGGCTTGGATTGGAAGGGACCTTAAAAGTCATCCTATTCCACCCCCTGCCATGGGCAGGGACACCTTCCACTGTCCCAGGCTGCTCCAAGCCCCAGTGTCCAGCCTGGCCTTGGGCACTGCCAGGGATCCAGGGGCAGCCACAGCTTCTCTGGGCACCCTGTGCCAGGGCCTCCCCACCCTCACAGGGAAGGATTTCCTCCCAGCGTCGAGGCTAAATTCCCCCTCTAAGTTTAAAACTGTTGCTCCTTGTCCTATCACTATCTGCCTCCTGTAAAAAGCCACTTTCCAAGGAAGAGGAGGTACGTCTCAATGCAATAAGGCATTAAACACAAGAGAAACTTCTTGAGAGAGCAGTTGGAGACTATGCAAAATAAATTGCTGGAGGGTACTCAGGGACCTATTCTTCCTATGCTTGAAAAATCTGAATGAATAGGCTTCATCCAGATTCATTCCTGGATGAATTGTTGTGGCAGGAAGGTTACAAAATCACTCATATTCTGCAGTGTAATTAAGTTCACCTCTCCCCTTCCTGTCTTCACAGCACCACACGGTAATTCAGGGATGTAACTTGTGGGTCTGGCACCACCCATCGCTCACGGGATCATCTCTGAAGCACAGGGACCCCAGCCCACGCCTCTCCCACAGGACACACGCCCCCAGCACTGCACCCCGGGGCTTAAAACTACACCAAAAACATCAGCAAAGTCACGGTGCCCACCAGATGCGCTGCCAAACCTGACGAGGATGTCTCTTATGAGCAGGAGAGCATGGATAAGAGAACAATGCGGTTTGGGGCAGACAAAAGGCTTGAAATCTGAGCCTACCAAAGTATCCAGGCAGCAGCTGCAGCAAACACTTCCCGGGCAGAGCCTGTTAAAGGGGAAGGATCTGCATTCACCCCGCACTCCCAGGTGCCATCACAGCAAGGAGAATGAAGATCTTTTGCCCTCCACAGCTCCCTGACAGGAGGATGCAGCCAGTTGGGGGTCAGTCTCTTCCCCCAGGTAACAAATGACAGAATGAGAGGAAACGGCCTCAAGCTGTGCCAGGGGAGGCTCAGGTTGGATATTGTGGGAAATTTTTCCATGGAAAGGTTTCTCCAGCCCTGGCACAGCTGCCCAGGGCAGTGCTGGAGTTCCCATCCCTGGAGGGGTTTAACAGCCGTGTGGATGTGGCACCTGGGGGCATGGGTCAGTGGTGGCCTTGGCAGAGCTGGGAATGGTTGGACTTGATGGTCTGACGGCTTTTCCAGCCTAAATCCCTCAATGATTCTTAGAGATTTCCATTGACTTGGAACAGCACAGAGAGAAGGGCCAGCTGGACCATCCAACCTGGACAGAGAAGGCTCCTCGGTGCCCTCAGGCTGCTAAAACTTCTGACATTCCAGTCTCAGCCAGAGGTTTGTCACAGTCAGTGGAGACAATGGGGACTATAGAAGATGATTTATCTCATATTTATCCTTTTTCTTAGGGAGGAATGGACACTCCTGAAGAGCCCCTGGGGCTCTGCTGCCTGCAGAGAGGATCTGCATGACCACATGAGGGGAGTCCACCATGAAGCTGCTCTGTTTCCAGGTGTGTCTTCTCCAAGGAGTCATTTTTATCTACGTTAATATTTGTATTTTTCACGGCCAGTTTTGTTTCCCCTGCTCAGTGTCAGCGATGTTGGAACAACCTGTTCTTTTTCTAAGCATTTCATTCCCGAGATGTTTCCTAAACAATTTTCAGTGCAGATTTCATACTGGTCCCATCACCAGTGTGTCTTTGAGCTCATGTAACCACGAGTTCAGCAGCAAGTGAAGCATCATCACTTACACTGCACGCAGGGTGCAGGTGCTTTGGGGGTTTTTGTTGTTGTTTTTTAAAGGAAGCCACAGATTTGGAGTTCTCCCTGTGTTTTCCATCAGGGCATATCTGCAGCACGACAGCAGCGAAGCTGCGGAACAGGCACACTTCCAGGTTTCACCAGCTTTGGTCCCAGTATCAACTGTTTGCAGACAGCTGTCCTTGTAATCTGCAGGCTGCAGCTTACACACAAGGGAAGCCAAAATAATGCATGTTACTGGAAAGCTGATGGGCAGACATGGCCAGGAATATTCTCCCCCACACTGGTGAAGATGTGCAGGGCTTTTTTTTTGTTTAAAACCATGTTCTGGCTGGAAAGGGAGAACCTTAACTCCCCAAAACAGGCTTATTTTATTTGGAGTTTTTAATTTGCAGCCAAGTTTTTGTTGTTTTTCTTCCATTTCTTGGAATTTGTCTTCTGTGAAAGAAAAACCACGTTTCCTTTCTCCTTCCTACCACTCAGGTGTTCCTGTTGTCATTTGCTGACAGTGACAAAGAGCTTTCTGTATTTCAGTCACTTAGAAAAGCTGAAAATACCTACAGAGCTTCTGCCTGGGGACTTGCAGCCACACGCAGAGGCCTGTGCACAGCTGGGAAGTGCCACTGACTCATTATTAAGGATCTCAGCCAGGTGGACATCTAAATCCAGATAATCCAACTGCTGATATACATAGAAAGGGGGGAAACAGAACCAGAAGGAGACCACAGGGCAGGACAGCACTGAAAAGCTCTGTTAAGTGATCCACTATAGGAAAAGTTGAGTTGTTGCTATTGCTGAGTGGTTTGGGAATTTTTTCCTGAATTTTTGGGGCAAGAGGATCTCCTGGAAAGTAGGAAGTGGCATCAAAACTCTTTTTTCCCTCCAAGTTTGTCCCCATCCCAACTGCTGCAGTCCCCCATCAAGCTGCAGGTGTAAATGCTCCTGGCAGGTCCTGAGTATGAGGTGAAACTCTGCTAAACTCCTTCTATTAAACACCCAATTTCATGGCTGGAGTTTGGAGGCAAAATGACAAGGGTAACCCAAATAAATGGGATACTTGCAGCTCCCAAAAAGCAAACCCACAGACAGCTCTCTTTGCTTCAGCCAGGGAGGTTTGACGTTTGCAAGCAAGGTCAGCTCAACTTCAGACGTATCCCCAAAGCCTTTTCATCCAGTTGTGGTGTTTCAAGCAGATGAAATTTCAAAGGAACACTTGGAAATGGACATGTTATTATGGATATAAACATGGATGAGCACTTTTCATGAAGGGGAGACAGTGTTTACTGTTGCTGAGCTGTAGAGTAGATAAATAAAAGCATTCTTGAGTGCATTCAGCTGTGTTCTGCTACAGGGAGCTTCTCTGGTTGTCCATAAAAACCTCCACAGAACAAGCACCAGTGTTATTTCTCATCCAGTGCTGCTTGCACGCCTCTGCTTTCACAGAAGCAACGTTTTGCTAAGGGAAAAAGAATTGTTTAAAGGTCTCAGCCATTCAGCTGGTGGTTTTTGGTGAGGTGTTCCTGCAGTGATGGCCCTGTGCTCAGCGGGAACCAGGAGGGAGCCACCCTGTCCCCATCAGAATCTTCACCTCAGCCACAGCCTGGGGACTGAGAACATGACTTTGTACCAATTCCATAAAATTGGTACAAATGGAGGCATTCAATTCTCTCATTTTCGAGATACCTTAAAAAACAAACCCTTTCTTTCAGGATACACGTGACAGACACTCAACCTCAGCCTTGCTCAGGAAATTGCCTTGCATCTAGAAGGGCAAAAAGCCTCACCAACTTGCCGCCTCCATAAATCAGCCATCTGCAGAATGTAAACTGGTGCAGCGTGGCTCTATCAGCACTTACAGCTCCGAGTGCTTTGCAGAGGTTTACACAACGTGAACTATTTTCATCTCTCCTAAAAGAAATCTCGTGCTATAAATTAACAAACTTTCCAGGAAACATGACAAAAACCCACCCGTCAGAACTGACCTCCTGGGCTCCGCTACAGAGCTCATAAAAAGGAGAAGTTTCCCTGTCGGATGAAAGGAGCTGAAGAGCTGAGTTTATCTGTGGGTGTTGGGGAAGAAGGTCACCCGCGGCACATCGCGATGCCGCTGCAATGCGAGAAGGTGTTTTGGGAAGGGTTTGACAGAAGATGGAGGGAAGCCAGGAGAAGACCAACGCAGTCGTCTCCTTCCTGGCCTTCACAGGCTCCAAGGATGTAACCCAGAATCAGCCTGAGAGAGCAGCAGAACTCCTGCTGAACCCAACAGGGCATGGAAAGATACTACACAATTCGTAAGACTTCATTAACCACCTGTGTTTTCAGCTCTGTGGCACTGGCTGCTGGAGCAGGGGCTCCTCTCCCAGTGATGAAGCAATTTTCACCTATGTTTTCCCATTCTCACATTTCTCCTTACTCCTGGACTGAACCAACCCTGAGGCCGAGAATGCCCCACCACACTGTGCTTCTCTCAGCTCCATCAAAGTTTGCACAGAGGGTCCATCAGGAGCAACACCCTCTCCCTCTGCACTTGGACTGGCAAAAAACCCAGTAATCCTTGAAAATTTCAGGAGTCTGGAAGACAAGCAGGAGGGGAGGCAGATGGGGAATAACTTCCCACTGCCAGAGGGCAGGGATAGATGGGATATTGGGAAGGAATTCCTGGCTGTGAGGGTGGGGAGGCCCTGGCACAGGGTGCCCAGAGCACCCTGGATCCCTGGCAGTGTCCAAGGCCAGGCTGGACATTGGGGCTTGGAGCAATGTGGAATAGTGGAAGGTGTCCCTGCCCGTGGGAGGGGGTGGCGCTCCATGAGTTTGAAGTTCCCTTCCAACCCAAACCCTGCTGGGATTCTGTTATCTGTGATGATTTGAGTAATTAATTATATTTATTCTGGGTTTAAGTGGGGTTCGGTGGAAAAACACAGAGCTGGTCCCTCTCTGTAGAGTCACTTCTGGGAAAAGTGGCCAAAGAGATGGCTCAGTACATGTTCTTTCTCTACTTAAATTATGCTCACACACTGAGGGGGAAAGCACCCTCTTTCTGTAAGGCTGCTCAACACTTAGCAATTTCATAATAATTCGTACATTTATAAAGCTTTTTTGCTTCCTGTTTTGTTTGCAGCATTATAAATCAGTGATGCTCTCCAGCTGAGGAGCTAAGTATATCCACAACAGGAGTAGACACACAACCAGATTTTTACTTGACTTTGTGGCAAGATGAGCTTCACACAACTTTTCTTTGCCCTCTTCTTTACCTTAAACAGCTGCTTTCCTCTTCAGGGGTGCCAAAACCTCCAATGAAGCCCTGGGTGCCCATGCTACCTGCATGGTAGCACCAAACCTGCTAAAGTGGGCCAGGATACTCGACTTTGCTTCTAAGAAACATCCTTCACAGACAATAAAAAAGCCAAATTATGAAAACAGGAAACCACAAGTGGTTTCACCTCTAGTAAGTTCAAAAAAAAAAACCACCAAAAAAAACCCAAAAAAAACCAAACGCCAAAAACACACTGGGCTGCATTTTCTGAGACAAACTGTGCCGACACACTCTCATTGCTGGCTGTTTTCTGTCTCCCACCACAGCCCAAGACATCACCCCACTTTTCAGAGCATCACCATATCAGTACCCAGTTATAATGTCACTCACAGCAAGGAATTCTTCTCATTTTTCTGGTTTTGGCAACATTGCCCTGCAGCCAAACCTCCCTCCAGTCTTGTTCATAGACAGCAAGAAGGAATTTCTCACAGACCTTCATCCCAGGGGAATTTGGATTAGTCATGTGAGGAGAAGGAGGTCTGGGAGCTCTGAAATCTCCCTGGTGCCCCTGAGGAGTCACAGCAAAGGGACTGTGCTGTTCTCGTGCTTTGCTCCCAACCCACCCCTGGCATCCCACATCCGTCTGTCCTTCCTCCCCTTGGCCCCTGGTCTACACCAGCCACGTGCCTGTGAAGGAAAATGCTGAAGGAAGATGTTCTGGTGGAAGAACACACAGGGGATTCCGCACAGGGGATTTAACATGAGCAAAAAATCTTGCCTCATGTCCCCAGGCAAAAAATGTCCCCAAAGAGGGACTTACTGATCCCCAAAACGTGCCAGAAGTAGCAAGTTCCTGCTTCTGCCTGAGCATGGAGGAGTTGTGGCAGAACACACCTCTTCATACGTAACCTAATGGAGAAAATCAAGAAAATCACAGGGTTTGGGGTTATGTTCTCCTTCTTTCCCTCAGTTCATTTGTCTCACAGGCTATACAACACTCCCCCTCCCCATGGAAATCCTTGCATGATCTAGCAAACCTGCTGGAGGGCACCTAGTTCATGTCCAGCTCCTGTCCATTCACCTGCTGCTCATCCCCAGCCCAGGTTTGTGCATAAAAGGCACAACTAGATCAGAATACAGTGACAAAAAAGCCCCAGTCCCAGAGCTGAGAAGGCAGGATGGAGATATCATCCCTTGAGAGCCTTCCTGGCTTGCTGCTTCACTTCATTCCTTCAAGCCCCTTCTCCCCAGACATGCTGCCCTCTCCCTCATCACCACCTCCTGTGCCCCTGCCCACCTCCAGGACAGGGACATCCAGGCTGGGCAATCACAGCAGCCCTGCGTGTGCAGCTCCTGGTGCCAGCGCTGTGCTCCTGGCAGGACGCAGCTGGGAGGGGGTGTTTCACTACAGGGAATGTCTCATCTACAGCCAGCAGAGGAGTATCTCCAGAAGAGGGATGACCCCAATTTAAAAAGCAAGATGTAAGAAGATACATGGGCAGATGACTTTGAGAAGTCTTGTCCCCAATAAAAAAACCTAAAGAAGCAACAAAAAACCACCATCTTCCTGAAGCTGTCTTGGTGCAGCAACTACAGCGAGACTTGGGATGACTAACGTTCCTCCTTCAGCAGCCAAGTGAGACACAGCTCACCTTCACAACAGAAAATAGATCAGAGATTAATTCGTTGTAAATAGAAGTGTATCCAATAACACAGTGCTGCAAAATGGGAAAGACACGGGAAGAATTTCAGGCAAGGGTGTGCCTGAATGCAGAACACTGCATGTCAGGAGATTCATTAATGCGCAGTGCCAGGGGACCCCGAGTGAGGAAATGAGCTCATCTTTTCATCTTCAGAAATCCCATCTCTTCAGTTCTGTGAAACGGATGGAATTTGTTGTCTTCGTTCCCTGTCCCACCGAGGAGAGAATTCTACTGTTGTAAAAACATAATTCGATGGATTTCTCCATTTAAATAATTCTATTAAAACTGGTCTTCAAGTGGTTTTTAACGTGCCATAATTTCAAGAAATGACTGAAAATTTGAAGTTGTATATTGATTGTATACATTAAATATATTAAAAATTACAATAAGCATGATTTTAAATTATACAGGAAAAGCTTGACAAGTGAACCATATGCTTGAAGACTAGGAGAATTCATCCTGTAGTAATGAGGGGTTTTTTTCACAAATTATTTAAAATTGAGAACCTTCCCTTGTTTTTCAAAGCAGGTCATCCATATTCTCTAAAAGGCATACACTCATGCTGAATTCTCTGAGAATAACAACATGTAGATACATAAAATTAAAAAAGATGAATAAAAGCAGATATGTTCAGAAACAAGCCGGCAGCACTTCTCCTTACAGGTGAGCTGCATCCCCTGGTGACAATTCTGAAGATGTTCGTAGTGACAAGGGCCACCTGCAGCCAGACTGCACTGAAGGGAGATGGGAGATTCTTTATACCAAGGTAAGATGATTCAATGATCCCTGTGGTTCCCTACCAGGTCAGCTTATTCTGTAATTCTGTTATTAATTCTGTGGTTCTGAGACTGACTTTGGCAGCTGTGGGAACCAGCACTGATTTCTGGACGGCTGAGACTGTCCAGATTTGTTAGTGTTAGTTAAGATAGTTCCAGCAACTGGCGTTAGTTAAGATAATTCCAGCAGCTGGTGTTGCTCCTGCCACAGGAGGAAACACACAGGTGATTAATTGCTGCAAGCTCTCGCAAGCAGCCACAGCAGCTTTGTCATTGCATTAATTGGGTGATTTGGCTGCTGGGGGAAAGCACAAACTCTGACTAAATCCTCCAAGTTAATTCACAACTGAAGGAGTCCACCTGGAACTAACTGTCAGCTGCCTTCCTGTGGTCATTAGGTGATACTCATTGAACAAATAAAAAATCTCCATTAAAAAAATCTTTAAAATCGGATAGGATGGATTTTTGAGTCCATGCCTCCAGCCCAAACAAGAGCCGGTAGTACATAAATCCATGCTTCAGCTTTGCCCCAGGTGAAGCCTGATGACGACTGAAATAAGTAAAAAGGTTACCTTGTGTCCTGCATATTTCACTTTTTCTCTTATGGAACAGGATACGCTCGGATTTTCTGCTTTTGCAACAGAAAATCCCAGAGGTTTTTGATCTCCACTGCATCTTTGAAGAGTCCTCTGAGATTCAGAGCATTTCCTAATATCCAAGTATGCTCTTCTCCCCACCTGATTTTTAAACACGAAGCAGTTCATCCACTGTGTGGATACTCACCCACCTAACTTTATTTCAAACATGAACAATTTCTGTTTTGGGGAAGTACAAATATTTGATCTCTTTGCTTGCACAATGTGACCAGGAAGAAGGTGAAACAGGATGACACTAATTTTAGGAATATGTTTCATTTTTGTGAAGTCAGAGCATCATTTACATTTGACAGTAATGAGCTAAAACCATCTTTATTTCAGGCTTTAAAAAAAGAAACCGAAATAGAACAAGTGGAGTCAGTGGTAACCCCATGGGAAGCAAATACAACTTGCTTTCCAAATTCTTTAGGTTTAAAGGTACACATCATTCATCCAGCACAGGGCTGCGAGGGGTGAGCTAACACACAGCTCTGAACCTGACAACATATTTCCTGTCTGTATTAATTAGCATCAGGCGAATATGTCAGTATGAGCACATGCTCTCCAAAATGCCTTTATTTTGACACATGACATCCTTTGACCTACCCAAACCACATCCCTCCCTGACAGGAAAACCCACCAGGACAGCCCCCCTGTTAAATGATGGTGAGCATCCCCATAACTATTCCTGGGATGAGCAGAGAAAGTGTCCTGTACATTTTTGGGGCATAACAGCCAGCAGAACAAAAGGTGTCTGTGTGAGTAGCAACAAGACTCAGCCCCAGATGTCAAACACCTGAGTGGAGGTGTCCACATGTGTACTAAACATCTGAGCTCGTTCCAGAGCCATCTGAGATCTGATGCCCCATCCCTGGAAGTGTTCCAGGCCAGGTTGGACAGGGCTTGGAGCAACCTGGTCCAGTGGAAGGTGTCCCTGCCCAGGGCAGGGGGGGGAACAAGATGGTCTCTAAGGTCCCTTACCTTAGGGTACCTCTAAGGACCCAAACCATTCTGTGGTTCTGTGGTTGTGTGATGCACTTTGCCCACCCTAATGCAGATTTCAGGTAGAACCCTGTGAAACTTCTGTTATTTCCCCTCCTACAAACCAGCAGGGAACATGTGCTGTCTGTTGGTCTCAACACCAACACTCTGGGAGGTCTGGACCAAGAAAACACCATTTGTGAGAAGAGCTGAGGTGCCAGAAAGGTGACTTTCTCCAAGGTATCATTAACATCTTCCCTTTACTGGAAGGGGCCCAGGAATATGTCATCCACATCAGCACTTGCCCGTTCCTAGGATATTTCTGGTGCTGCAGAGAAACGTAGTCAGGCATCATCCTGCACTCTGAGCACATGCATTATTGCTCTCCAAAACATGTGTTGAAGCCTTGGCAAGCCTGTGTAACCCCCTAGGACAACTCAGGTTCAGCTCAGATTTGTCTGCTCTCTCTCCCCACACCAGGAATGGAGGTGATAGGCAGTAGATATATCATCACACACATTTGGGGCACATTATCTGGGGTTACCCGAGAAGCACAGTGCAATTTTGGGTCATTTTTCCTCTCTCTTGTCTGTGCACAGATCTGGTCTCAATCCTTGCGTGGGTTATGGCTTGTGATGGTGCTGACCAAATTTCAGACGAGAGGTGTGTCTCCTCTGCACACTTTTCCTCTCCAGGATTGGAAGATTGAAATCAAATAAGGAAAGAAACCTCACAATCAAGAATTTGAAGCCCTGAATTTGGCTTTGGGGCTCTTATTTCTACAGCATTTGCCTGCAGCAGTGAGGAGAAAGAGACCACAGGGCAGAGGTGGGTCACCACATCCTTGCACTGCCTGTGGCCCACAGCCCTGCCTGCCCTTCATCTCTGAAAGATTTACGAGTTCCTCTTTCATCTCACAATCCTTCATTTTTGCCACGTAACCTCCCCTGAACCTGCTGTGAGTCAGCAGGACTTGTCTGTTAAGGCAAGATTGATGCATGGCATTGGAACAGATAATGCATGTTCCTGGGTCAGCCAGAGGAATGCTGGCCCTATTAACCATCTCTCCTCTCACCCCTGCCCCACGAGGGGGATGGACCAGGCTCGGAACCTGCACAGAGATGCTCCAGGGACCATTACCCTGCTGACCCTTCCCCAGACAGACTGAGGTGGTGGTGTGATTGTGCTGCACAAAAGTGCATTTTCCAGCTCCTTTGCACGAATCTTGTGTCCCACAACTCAGGTTTTGGCTGCTGGAGAAGCTTTCTTCCAAATGGGACCAAAACATGAACATTGTTAATTGGTACATACTAGGGATTGTGTAGCTGGCAAAAATATTCCCCATGGGGTTCTGGCCCAACCCTTCCCACATGGTCAAAGTCTGCCTCCCAAAGCTCTCCTGGAAAAAAAAACATACCTGAAGTTGGTGCTGTAGTTTGCTTTAGAGGTGGGAACGTGTCAGGAATGAGAGATGGCTGGGAGCAAGCGCTCCCATTTGCTTAAAAAAAAAAAACCACCCCAGAGCTTGATACGGGAGGTCAAATCTGCCAGCTTAAATCACTTTATTTCTTAAAAGTTGCCATTCTTGGCAAATATATCGTGGCCTTCACCTAAAAGAGAGGTTGTCTGTGAATGCCATCACATCAGATGTGCACTGCGGCCTCTTTCATCCCCGGCAGAGGAGAGCTGAGGGCTGCAGCCTGAGGGTTGAAAAGATACTTTTCTTTGGAGATGCCAACAGTTTCTTCGGCAGATTTCTCCCCCTCACCCCCTCCC
>VZRS01012940.1:171671-203559 GCA_013398055.1 Ifrita kowaldi | reverse complement strand
AAAAGAGACAAAAAAAAAAAAACCAACCCCTAAATGGATCCTGTAGTGTCTGCAATGTAAAGAATTAGCTGAATGGGAAGAAATGAACCATGGTCTTTATGTCCTAGTTGCAGTCAGTGCAAACATTGCTGCTAATCCCTGTTGTCAGAGGGGACTGGGGAAGAGACACGGATAGATCCCACTGGGAACATTTTGTCTCTCTCAATCCACACTTGAGATCACATTTTTTGTGTGTAATAACACTGAGTTGCATTAAGAAGCCTGTGGATAACGTGAAGCTGGGGGGGATAATTGCTCACTGTCCATTCCACCGAGTGTAGCACCTACAGCCTTCATATGCAGGGAGGTCTCAGCAACCCATTCATTTCAGGGGAGAAAAAGAAAGCTATTCATTCCCAGCAAATCCCGTTTTGCCATGGTAACCCCCCTTCCCGCCCCTTGAGCACAACAGTTGTTCACAGGGGCTGTTTAAAACAAGACAACAAAACCAAACCATCGCCTATCCAGCTCTGGCATTTTCTGCTCAGAGTTTTCTGTGCAGGGGTAACCCAGGGATGGGGAAAGGAAGGGGTGAACAGCTCGTTTTGTCCTCTGACATCTCTAGGGGCATCCCAGTTGTGTCCCTCAATGGGACCCATCTCAGGGGTGGGGTGTCCTGTACCCCTCGAGCTCTCTGGTGGGGCAGTGACAGTGGCCATGTCACAGAAGCAGAGGACAATGAAGGGAGCCTATTTTCTACCCTCTTGTGCCAAGGAGAGGGTTTTGGCTTGCCAGAGCCCATGCAGGGGCTGGCGAAGGGAAAAACAGGCCCCCTGCCAGCTCTGTCCCAGTTTGGAAGGATCAGCGCTGTTTTCTGCAGTCCCTTCCGTGGGGAGCGTGTCCATGGGTCCAACAGCAGCTGGGCACCAACACAGCTCTCACCAGTTTGGGGGCCTCCAGCTGTCCTGGCCCCCTCCAGCCATCCTTGGGTAGGAGCTCTGGAGATCATAGCCCACAGCCACCACCAGGAAACTCGAGTTTGTGCTGCTGGTGGAGCATTTGGTGGTCACTGAAGCAGTGTTCAGCTGCTGGGGAGGACACGGGAGATGCAAGACTTCTCCTGGTGTGGAAGGTGGAAGGTGTCCCTGCCCATGGCAAGGGGATGGGATGAGATGATCATGGAACCGCAGAATGGTTTGCACTGGAGGAGACTTTAAAAGTCATCCAGTGCCACCCCTGCCACGGGCAGAGACACCTTCCACTGTCCCAGGTTCACCCAAGCCCCAATGTCCAGCCTGGCCTTGGACACTGCCAGGGATCCAGGGGCAGCCACAGCTGCTCTCAGCACCCTGTGCCAGGGCCTGCCCACCCTCACAGACAGGAATTCCTTCCCAATATCCCATCTGTCCCTGCCCTCTGGCACTGGGAAGCCATTCCCTGTGTCCTGTCCCTCCATGCCTTGTCCCCAGTCCCTCTGCAGCTCTCCTGGAGCCCCTTCAGGCCCTGCCAGGGGCTCTGAGCTCTCCCTGGAGCCTTCTCTTGTGCAGGTGAGCACCCGCAGCTGTCCCAGGCTGGCTCCAGAGCAGAGGGGCTCCAGCCCTGGCAGCATCTCCGTGGCCTCCTCTGGACCTTCTCCAACAGGCCCACGTCTTTCTTGTGCTGAGCCCCCCTGAGCTGGGTGCAGTGCTCCAGGTGGGCCCTCATGGGGCAGTGTGGAGTGGGGGGAATCACCTCCCTCGACCTGCCCATGCCTGTTTCGATGGAGCCCAGGGTGTGTTGGGTCTTCTGGACTGTGAGTGCGCACTATTGGCAGCTTTTCACCCACGAGAACCTACAAGCCCTTGGGCTCTTGATCCGTACAGTCCCATCCAACTCAAATCATTCTACAATATCCACCTCAAGATGCCCCCTGTGCCTCTCCATCGCTCTGCCTTCCTGATGCCCCATCAGATGTGCAGGGAAACTTGGGGTGCAGGAGCACTCTGGCCCAAACCATTTTGATCTTATGACAAAGCTACAACTCAAATTACGGCTTCCACCAGAACAACCAAGACTGAAGTGAGCTGTCCACCGCCCCGTTGGCTGGAGACCCTCTTCCAGCCAGGGGGAATTCCTTCTTGTAGTTACTGTCTGAGCACAGACTGATGTCACATCACAGAGGATTCATGGGGCAAGGAACAAAGCAGGGAAATCCAGCAAAAATCCGGGCAAGCAGTGTTGGGAAGACACGAGCTTCTCAGGGTGTGCTATACCTCTGCTGAGAGGAGGGCTTCCCACAGCTAAAAAATCACATCACTTTTGGTTAACCTGAATTTGCATTTGTGAGCAAATAAGGGGTTCCTGACACAGATATAATTTCAGTAAAAACTAGAATTAAGGACTGGTCTTGGTTACGAATTAAAGGGTCGTTTCATTTTTGTAAACGCAGAGAGAGCACAAAGTGTTGGGAAATAAAAACAACTGTTTGCACCAGGTGTTTTTAAAATAAATCCCAGCAACACCACAGATTTTATCCTGCACTTTATTGTTGACTGAGGTGAATGAAGCCCTTCTGGTGACCCAGACTTTTCCCTGCTAAGTTCTGGGCATAAAACCCTCCCTCTCCACAGGCAAACAAGGTTAGTCAGTTGGTCACACCACAGCCTATTAATATGTAGATATTTTAATCGCCCTCCAGATCCTCTCACAAATTGCTTCGTATGGTTTTTTCAAAGCACACAACTAATTTCCTGCTTTTTAGTGGCACTTCTTCAAAAATTTCTCGTCTGTCCAGAGCACCTTCTCCTCTCTAAAGACCCAGCACTTTGTGGAATGTACCCCTAGCACTGCTGCCCCCAAAAAAGTAACTTTAGAGCTAGAGAAGTCTCAAAGCAAATTGTCTTTGTCTAAACCCAACAGCTAATTCAGCTGAACCGCCCATTCCTGGATGGAGAAAGCACTCCTCTCCATTCACAAGAATGAGAATTTAAGGTTGCAATGAATGCCACTAAAAAGTCCCCCTAGAAAAAAAATGCTGTGATGACAGAGTTTGACTCATACTCAACTCACTGCATCTGTGGGGCAGGGGGTGAGAAAAAGGGGGAAAATAAATCCAAAGGCTTCTCCATTCTCAGATTTTCACTGAAAAGGCTCTGACATGAGCAAAACCGTATTAAAACTAAGAGCCTGGAGAAATGACAGCTCCCAGCTGTCTATCGTGCCTCCTTCCCCTCCAGTGTCACTGTGTGTGTGACACAGACAGCCTGGCTCAGGCAGCAGCTGTTAAACCACTGGAAATTTCACACAGATTTAGGGTTTCTTTCATATATGAAGTGTAACCTGCAGCTGTTGAGCAGCTGCTACGCAGGAGCTTAACCACCCGTACAGCTGGGGATCCTGGGCCAGGGGGAGGACACGTACCTGGGGGAGCCAGAGCACCCACATTTGATCTACATCAACCACAGCCTGGCCCTTGGTCCTCATCAGAGCTTTGGTTTCACCCAGGACCGTGGCTTTGGGGACCTGTCTGAATGGTCCCTGCCCTCTTCAGGCTCCGGGTGCACCAACCTGGTGCCATCCAGCTCACCCCCTCCTGGAAGGAGCACTGAAGGAGTCCTGTGACTTTGCAAGTGTGGACACAGCCTCTGCACCCTGTGAGTCCTTAAAGTATTCAAACGTCCAACATTTAGGTTGGAAGGTCTGTATGACAATGAAATAACAGGATGTATTTGCAGATCATAGAATCATGGAATTATTTAGGTTGGAAAAGCCTTCAGAGGCCATCAAGTCCAACCATTCCCCAGCACTGCCACCCAGCAAGGCCACCACTGACCCATGTCCCCAGGTGCCACATTCACATGGCTTTTAAATCCCTCCAGGGATGGGGACTGCTGCACTGCCCTGGGCAGCTGTGCTAGGGCTGGACAGCCCTTTTGGTGAAGAAATTTTTCCTAATGTCCAATCTAACTCCCCATGGGATCCAAATCCTCTGCTATTGGACTTCTTTGCTTGCTGAGGACCATCGAGTTTCTTACCCCTTGGCTATGCTAAAGTCTTAAACACTGACTGTCTCTGGCATTTTCTGGAGTCCTCGACACAGAAATGGAGCCCCAGGTTCAGAGCACAACATTCGGGAATGTTGTTCCACAGCCATGTGGGAACTACAAGGATCCTGCTTGCTCCTGTGGGCAAACACAGCTTTATTACCGGGGGAACACTGCCTTGAGCCTCCAAAAAGGCTGAAACAGCACGATTGTTAACCTGGAGGGCCACAGCCACACTACGAGTGCAACCATTTCCGTGCCCCTCAACCAAAGCAGCGTTTTCACTGCTGTTCAGAGTTTGTTGGGGTTTGCAGCTCCCAAACCACCCAAGATGCCAGCAATGACCAGAAGCTTCCCTGGTGGCTGGTGTTTCCACAGGCTGGGCTACACCAGTGTCTCGGAGCTGGCCTTTCCATGTACATTTCCCAAAGGCACTGAGAAAGTGCCCAAGTGGGATTGGCCTGGGATCCTGTGATAACTTTAACAGATAGATCATGCCCCCTGATTTACAATATCAGCCTCTGGACCAAGAACTGTCAGTTTGCCACCAGGGACAGAAGAATCACTTGGTTTTGCCATAGTTCTCCCATCTTGTCTAGACAAGCAAAGAAAACCAAGCAGAACATTGGCCTAGAAAATGCAATCAAATAACTTCTGTGTCCTACTCTTTATGGAAAGAAGACAGTTAATTTCATCTCATCTAACCTCATCCATTACATTTTCTATATAACTAATCTTATCCTCTCACCATAAAAGCTCAAGGCAACATCAGACTGTTCGTTGCTGCCACTAAGTTTTTTTTATTGGTAAGGACGAGTAAATTTATTTAGCCTGTTGGTGCCCATTTAAGAAATACTTATGAGAAATGCTCCAGACCAGTTCCAGTGGTGTTTCATTGGTGGTTCCTAATGAGACTGCCAAAACTGTGTAGTGTTCACTCTCCGAAGTTGATGGGGGAAAAAAATAGCATTGCAGGATACCATTCTATATCAACCCTGTTTTGGGCCACATTTTTGCCACACACATCACACTGTGAGTGGTCTCCTAATTTCTTTGCACGAAATTAATGAAGAATGAAATTAAGGTTTATGTTTCAAGCAGCCACACACCTGACAAAAGTTTCACTGAGGGTGTACATTAAATAGAAATTAAATATTTGCTCTGGTTTGTTACTTCATATCAGCCTCAGCCAGAAGATATCCCACTGCTAGCCCTGGGCTTCCCGGGGTGGAAAATATTCCTACTGACAGCACAGCCCTCGTGAGAGCACCCGAGCGTTGCACGCACACTCTGGGTGATGGAGCAGGATCCTTTCCAAAGAGAAGCCGTGGTGCTGATGGGTGAACTCTTAGGACTTAGGAATGGACCTGGGGCAGAACCTCAGATCTACCCGCCTTTGAATTTCCCAGAGTTTTTGTATTTGTGTTACAGCATGAATTTGTCTGTTCTTGCCCTTTGACACGTTCTCAAAACCAACAAAGCTGTTGAACTCCCACTGAAGAGCACTTACAGAGGCTGGCATGCTTTTCCCAGGAAAAAAAAGTCCTACGGAAAGGAAACACTGCAACCAAAACATCCACATCCCCGGCTGCATCTAGCCCACAGGCACTGTGATAAGAGAGAATATACCTGTAGATATCAGAGTGGGTGGAAATTATAAAAATTTCCAACCCGAGAGGCAGTTTCCTTCATGCAGCATCATCTCCCTGCTCCTTTTGAAGAAAGACACTCACTGCTTTGGAATCTCAAGAATTTAGAATTAAACCCCCCCCCCCCCCCCCCCCCCCCTTTTTTCTTTTAAACCTTGTAGGTGGAAAATATGGGAACTATTACAATGCTAATTGTCACTTTCAATCACTGATCCTTTGAAAAACACCTACATGGCACTGCTGATAAGACCTGTGGGCAGCACCAGCATCTGCAGCTATCACTGAGGGCAGGACAGCTGCACTGGGATCCTTCAGCCAAAGGTTTGTCCTTCCGACAAACCCCATTTTCTCTGTACAGAAAGTTGCAGTTGTAGCTGTTATCTCTGTGGCGACAAAACGTGTTCTGGAGGGTTTCATCTGAAAAAAAATGCAGATGCAATGGTATTGTATTGATATTGCATTTATGATACAACTGCAGTGTATTGAAGAAGCTGCTAGCAGTGCCGAAAAAATAGAAGGACTGGAGAAGTTATTTTAAGGTAGAAGTGTTTTCAGGTCTCTGTATCAAAAGAAGAACAAGAACCATATTCAACCCACCATATCCACTCCAAGTTCACAGCTCTGGCTGGGGCTGGGGCATCCCCAAAGCAGAGAGGGTAATATCTATATTATAATATAGATATTATAATATCTCTATACCTTTTCAGATATTGCACTGAGTAAAGGCATTTGTCAGTTGGGATCCTTGCCCACCGTAGATTCCGTCCATCCTGTGGTCCAAAGGCACTGTTCTCTCTGTTTTAGCTAAAGGAGGTTTGAAGAGTGCTGTGATCACTGCTCATGAGAGCTTGGATTGGGAAAATAATTAATGGGTACTAATCAACCCCTGGCAGCTGAAGCCAGACAACTGCAAATAAGAGTAAATCTCTCTTTCTCCGAGGGTTTGATTAACCACGTGGGATAACCCTCACGGGAGGAAATCGACCTGCATTTGTTGGTGTCCTCAGCTCCAGACGTCACCTTTCTCAATAGTGTCCTTCAGCTGAACCCAAGTTATTGTGTGTGTACAGTAGTGGGGCACTGAGGGGAAGAAAGGGAAACAGGGAGGAACTGGATGCTTTTCTTCTGCTGAGGAAACCCTTTGGCACCATGAACCAGCCTTTCTTGGGAAGCAAGATGAGGAGAATTCCCTGAAGAATGATCTGTCCTTTGCAGGAGAGAAAACTCTCCAAAAGCACAACTTGTTCTTCCTGCTGCACCAGCCAGCCCTGATGCTGCTCGGGGGCCGGCTTTGTCTTTCTGCAGTTGCATCAGGTTATTTGTCGTCACTGCACAGAAGAGTGTTCAGCAGTTGCTTGGTGTTTTCACCCTTCCCCTGCACAAGTCCATGTCCTTCCAAGTTCTTTCTTTCTCTTCATTGTAAGGGCTGAGGAAGCATGAGAGCTGTGGCCTGGGCTGCCAGCAACGACCTAGAGGGAGCAGAAAAGTCACCAAGCAACACATTTGCCCCTCAATGTTAGGAGAAAGGCACTTAGTTGGAATAATCTGGCAGGGGTGCTCAGGTTGTTCAGTGCAGAGTGTCTGTGCCCAGGACAATCCATGATGACCTAAAGACACCCCCCAGTCACTGCTAGATGCAGCCCCTGGAGATAAGGGCTCCCAGCCTACAACCCTCCCTCTGTAAAGGCTCCAGATGCTGCAAAGAGCAAAGAGAAGCAGCCCTTTGAGGAATTTAACGCATTTGGGCAGGGGGCTCAAATTAGAGTTGTATCTCTCAAGGTTTAGTAAAACATGTGTCCATGTCCCTGCAGTGTCACTGCTGTGGCCAGCTGCTAATGGCCAGCGTGCCAGAGAGGGATGGTCCCAGCTGGAAGGTGTTGGTTTGTTCGTAAATCCTTGGAGAAATTTGTGGAATCACAGAATCATTTGGGTTGGAAAAGCCTTCAGAGGCCATCAAGTCCAACTGTTCCCCAGCACCGCCAAGGCCACCACTGACCCATGTCCCCAAGTGCCACATTCACATGGCTTTTAAATCCCCACAGGGATGGGGACTCCAACACTGCCCTTGGCAGCAGTGCCAGGGCTTGACAACACCTTCCATGAAGAAATTGCTCCTTATGTCCAACCTGACCCTCCCCTGACACAGCTTGAGGCCGTTCCCTCTCCTCCTGTCCCTGTTCCCTGGGAGCAGAGCCCGACCCCCCCCGGCTGCCCCCTCCTGTCAGAGAGTTGTGCAGAGCCACAAGGTCCCCCCTGAGCCTCCTTTTCTCCAGGCTGAGCCCCCCCAGCTCTCTCAGCTGCTCCTCACAGGACTTGTTCCACACAACATGAGGTTTCTGCCTGGCTCCTGGTAATGACAAACTGAGCAGAGTGAAGGAAACGCCAGCTTCGGGTTGGTTTTTGTTTTATTTTCTCTCTTCTTAGAGTTGTACGGTGTAAAGTTCATTTGCTTAGCTGCCCCTATTGTAGGGTTTCCCTTCCATCTGAAGACTCCTCCCAGACACCTTGCAGGAATTCGTGTTTATGAAATTGTTCCAACCTCTGCAGCTCAGCTCCCCTTGGAACAATGCATTCTCTGTGAGCCCCTGAATAGAAAACATCAGCCCATAGTGATAGAGCTCCTGTTAGTGCCCAGCCCTAGACATGGGATAAAAGTGCTTTTCAATGTGTACTTGGGAAAAAAAATGTCTTTTAATGCTCCCACAGTCCTCCTTTTACAATGCCAATGCCACTTAGAGCCATTGATAGGAAGAAGTTGGACTAATCTTAGCGAGAAGTTCCCATGACCTTTCGGTATCAGCAATGCTGCAACTTTTCTTAAAATTATCTTTGCGGGGCAAACAATGTAAAATATACCAAAGGATTTATAGCAGACAAACAACTACTTGTTAAGGAGCCCAAATATTACTGGAAGATGTTTTTGGTGATTTTATGCAGCTGGTATGAGGAGGGCAAAACTCACAGGGATCAAGTGGGTATATGGAAGAACAAAATGAAAGTGAGTCAAAGGGTTCAGCAGTGATTTCTCACAGTGCTTCATGGAGCATAACCTGGGGAACTCCCTGCCCTCTTACATCATCTCGAATTAGCAAGTAAAAATTAAGCAACAGTGATGAAATATTGGAACTCCCTTCACTTTCTTAGAAGCAATAAAAAACTCCTCAGAAAAAGGTTTAAAACCTCTTGTTAGGAAGCAAGCTCATAAAAGGATGGAAGAACCAGCAGATTAGAGACAAAAATAAATCTTTGAGTAAATACACATCGAGCAGCAGCACTGGGATACAAGAGCTAATGGAAGAAGAGGCTGAATTAGGAAGAAAAAAAGATAAAGGGAGAAGGAAATCTCTTCTCCCTGATGTCTTTGTGTACAGTAAACTGTGCTCACTGAGAAGCCGTTCAACACCTCTGCCAAACAAATCTTTTATTCTCCATGTTTTAATCGGCCAGACTGACCCAAATCCCCCCAAAAATGTGACAGCTGGAATAAAATAAAATCCTGGCAGTGCAAAGAGAATCACAGAATGGCCTGGGTTGGAAGGGACCTTAAATCTCATCTAATTTCACCCCTGCCATGGGCAGGGACATCTTCCACTATCCCAGGCTGCTCCAAGCCCCATCCAACCTGGCCTTGAAATATATCAAAATGATAGAAAACAATAACAGAAAAAAAATTTTTTGAAGGACCAGGAAACAATCAGAGGCCAGATTTGAGAAAATTGAATGCAAATAAGTCTTGTGGTGCAGGAAAAAAAATCATGCTCTTGAAATGTGTCATCCCGTGGCACGTTTTGGGGGAGTAACCCTGAAAAGCAGCAGGCTGTGAGCAGTCATCCGTTTCCAAGTGGGAAGCGCACAGTTTCAGAGCCAGACCTTTTCCGTGCATAAATGGTGGGAGAAGCGCTTCATCCTTTTCATGACATGGAACAAGAGGAAAAAGAAGAGGCTGTGGAGGCTATCTTGGGCTGCAGTTAAAATGTGATGGTCAGATGTGTGTTCCTATCAGTGTGGCTCTGCTGGGACTCCGGACAATGACTCTGCATGGGCTGGCGTGTGTGTCCTGATGTGATCTCTGGGTTTCCTATTTCAAAACTGAACCTCTTAAAAAACCCCAGATTGGCTCTGTTACTTGAGGGTTTTCAGCACAGGAGTTTGTCATGGCACAGATATGGTTACTCCTGGGACGTTGTGGTGACACCCTCCAGAAAACTGTCTGCAAGCCTAATGTATTTTATATATATTTTAATATTTGTAAGCAACAGCAAGCTGCTTTTTATGCAAATAGGCATGCAAATATACGCAAAAGCTGGAATAGATTCCTTTGTTTTCATCAGGCCTTGCAGACAACACCACTAACTGTTTACAGGCTGTCCTTTTAAGATTTATTTTTATGTTTGGGTATTCAGAGGCAGGCTCTGCAGCCTCTGCTCAAGCAGGACTCCTTTTTCTGCTGTCAGCGAGTAGTTTTTTCCTAGTGAAAACAACCATTATTTTTACTAGCAACAGCTGCTGTCCTAGGCTCAGCTCAGCAGCACCCAACCTCCTCGTTAGATGTGGGAGATTTCCCTTCAATCTGGGAAACATCAACACCAGCTCTGATCTTTTCTCTTTTAAACCAAGGGCTGTCCAGCCCTCCAGCAGGGATGAGCAGGGCCTGAATCTGGCTCCCTGCTCTCAGAATATCTTGGAGATGTGGGCAGTGAGCTCATGGCTGGGTTCTGCCCATGGCCAACCCACCAAACAGTGGTCCACAGACCTCAGCCAGACCAAATTCCAGCATGGTCATCTGGAAGATCTGCACTCGCAGCACTCCCCTTGTCCACACCAGCTGAACATCAATGAGATGTGGGTTCCTAAACCCCTGGGCATTTCTGGGAAGCTCCAAATGAAAGTAAAATCCTTTCCTGGCCATGGAAGGTCTGCAATGCCAGACGTTCCGGCCGCCTACATTCAGCCTCAAGGCCCCTTTGTCTAATGTGAGTTATTCATAATTACTCAAGCTGCTAATTTTCCTCTCATTTAAATGATCTTGGGAGGCAAAGCATGAAGGCAGCAAGGCACGTACAGGATAATGGATTGCAGGAGGAAAGAATGGAGCTGGCATGATGTGAGAATGGCTCCGGGTGCTAGGCAGATTCCAGCAAACCGGAATGCTTCTGGGAATTCCCTAGAAACGCAGGTGGTACCAAAAAAAAAATTCCTCTTCAGATTAATGACCAAAAAACTGGAAGGGTGAAACATTTCCTCTCACATGGAAAAATATCCACCCTTATGCCATGGCCCTCCCTCCCCCGACCAGCCCCATCTTCCAGCACAGGTCGGTTCGGTTCAGCCACCCCAAAGGCACAGCCCTTGGGGATGGCTGAGTCAAGACTCTTGAGGACATCCTGTCTGCATTTACTCTGCTGGTAAAACTTCAGATGAGGCCTTATAAACAAGCTCATGTTTTTTTTTCACGGCATCTCCACCTGACAGTTGAGTGGCCATCTCCTGGGAGCACATGGCCCTCAGCACACAGCCACGAGCGCTCGCTTTTGGATGCGGAGTAAACACCAGCAGATGCGCGCAGCCATCGCCAGGAGGTTATCCTCGGCACTTCTGTTTCTGTGCTGGCCTCTACCCGCATCACCAGCGCTGAGTTTTCCATCTCAAACCTCACTGCTCTTCAAGTCAAGTAGTTTACGCTCACAGTTCATGCCTTTGATCCCTGGCTGGCTGCACCGTGTGTTTTGCTAACTGTGAGGATGTCAGGAGAGGACAAGGCTGGATTTCCACAGGACACTGGGATGGTTGCTTGTCTCACATGATAGGGGAAGTGCTGAAAAGCAGCCCTGAACAGACCTACCAGAGCTCCAGCCCATCCATGGAGTCTCCAGACCCCGGCAGGGATTTGTTCAGCTGTAAATCTTCACTTACCATGGATGGGGGCAGAGGTTTTCACACATCTCTGTTAGTTTTTAGCTTAATGGGGTTGAACTCCACAGCCAGCATTTTCAACTCTCATCATTTCCTGAGCCTCTGACTTCTTCCCAAAGGAGATTTGGCCTCGTGTACAGGAACAGCATTTTTCCTCTCCTTACCTTGCACAGACCCCCAACAAAGCACCCATGGACTTCGCCATACAGTGCTTCCAACCAAAAAATGTTATAGCTCAGGTAGAAAATACGGGATATTCTCAAGTTATAAAGAGTTTTATTGACATATCTGTACACAGCTGAAATGGCAGGAAGCAGCCAGAGGCCAGTGAAGAGTTAACAAGGATGGAAATGCTCACAGAGAGCTTTGAGAAGGACAGGATTTCACCTCTGCCAAGCCCACGCACTGTCCCACCAACCTGTCACAGAGAATAAGGAGTGAAGCTTTTTTTGAACGAACACACACAGCCAGGGGGACTTGAACTTGGGTTTCTTAATGGGAAGGGTCACAGATTTTCCTCTGGAGGTTTTTCCTCTTCCAGAGAGGAGGAAACAAAGATGTGGGGTCTGTCTTAGCAACTGGAGGACGGAGAGGGCAATTCCGGCTTCTTTCCAGAAAAAGAGCAGCTTGTGTCAGTCAAAGATCTGAGTCAGCTAAGCACCATCTGTGTAATTAAGCATAACATGAATAAGATATTTTCTTGGGTTTTCTTCTTTTATCTTCATTCCTTTACTGCCAATCTATTTTTTTTAGCCTCATGTACCCTTTCATCTCTCTTGTCTAGTGGTACAGCTGTGTGAGCGTGAGCTGAGACACAACACGGTATTCTCCTGCCCCAGGGTTGGAGATTCTTCAAATTGAGCTATGTGGACTTGAAATCACTGTGCTACCTTCTCAAAATACTGCAGTGATGGTCACTGAGGTTGGCTTCAACAAGGTCTACAGCAGGTCCCTGAGCGGCAGCTCTGATCTATGCTCTCTGTGACAGGGACAGGACCCAGGGAATGGCTGGAGCTGGGCCAGGGCAGGCTCAGGCTGGAGATCAGGGAAAGGTTCTTCCCCCAGAGGGTGCTGGGCACTGCCCAGGCTCCCCAGGGAATGGGCACGGCCCCGAGGCTGCCAGAGCTCCAGGAGCGTTTGGACAGCGCTGCCAGGGATGCCCAGGGTGGGGTTGTTGGGGGGTCTGGGCAGGGCCAGGAGCTGGGCTGGATGGTCCTGGTGGGTCCCTTCCAGCTCAGGAGATTCTGTGATTTGTGTCAGACACCACTTGTGCCATGAGCTGCTGCAGATCAGGTGTGGGAGTGAAAATCATCTCTCCAGTGACCAAAAAACTCAAGAAAGGTCTCTGACCTGTAGCAAGACAGTTGAATGTGCTCATGAGCCTCATAAAGGTGCAGTGCTTCACTTTGCTCAGCAAGAACATCAGCCGTGCCCACCTGAGCCCCCCCACGCTCCTGGGCCCAAGTGCCTCACTGAAATGGTTGAGTCTATGTCAAATAACAGCTAATGTTGTGTGTGGCACCAGCTGATACTGTTCAGAGCTGGTTTTCAGCTTTTAAATGCCATTTTTTTTTCAGTTAACCCTTTCCATCTGTGTTGGTGCAAACCACCTATCCCACAGAAGGCATTTCAGCTCCACCAGGCCCCAAAAGACAATTTTATGCAGAAATACATAATTTGTCACACAGTCAAGAGAACATTGCATTTTCACATGCAACTCCAGGAAGCAGCATGCTCTTAGGACCTGTTTGGTCTATTCCTCATTTTCGGCCCGGAAAAATCCCTTAGTCTTCAACAACAACATCTCAGGGTTGCAACCTACCCCTGACCTTTTCTGTTTACTTGTTGGGTCAAGAGCCCAAAATGGGACTGGGCAACACAGAGATGTCACTGGTCCATTTCCAAATTGCTCCATGTTCTCCAGAGATTCACATTCAACAAAACCCCTCCTCTCTGATACCTTCATCCCTTGCCACCTTCTTTTTCAACAGTTGGGTTCAAGCTGCGTGAATCAGCGAGTTTTAAGAGAATTATTCCTTGAGTAGTCACTGGGTAAAAAGTGATTTTACATGTTAACCTTTCCAATATTGTCTGGAAGTCAAACTATGGCTAAATAATAGCTTAGGGCACTTGATAATAGAATTCTAAAACAGTTTGGGTTGGAAGGAAGCTTAAAGCTCATATTGTTCTAACACCCCTGTCATGGGCAGGGACACCTTCCACTATCCCAGGCTGCTCCAAGCCCCGTCCAACCTGCCCTTGGACACTGCCAGGGACCCAGGGGCAGCCACAGCTGCTCTCAGCACCCTGTGCCAGGGCCTCCCCACCCTCCCAGACAGGAATTCCTTCCCAATATCCCATCTGTCCCTGCCCTCTGGCACTGGGAAGCCATTCCCTGTGTCCTGTCCCTCCAGGCCTTGTCCCCAGTCCCTCTGCAGCTCTCCTGGAGCCCCTTCAGGCCCTGCCAGGGGCTCTGAGCTCTCCCTGGAGCCTTCTCTTGTGCAGGTGAGCCCCCGCAGCTGTCCCAGGCTGGCTCCAGAGCAGAGGGGCTCCAGCCCTGGCAGCCTCTCCGTGGCCTCCTCTGGACTGGCTGGCGCAGCTCCAGGTCCTTGTGCTGCTGGGGACTCCCTATAAAATGTACTAAACCCCAAAATGGTTCCATATTTGTCCAACAAAGGTGGTACAGGACCATGAAATATCTGCTCTGTGTGGGGCTGGGGTTTTCCCCTCCTGGGCAGGATGTCAGCAATGTTCCCACTCCACACAGAAACCACGCATTACAGCGTCACATGCTAAAAATCGCCAGCACCACCATATCCCCCTGCAGAGCTGGAAGCAAGCCCAAGGAGCTTTCACAATCACTTAGCAGGCATCAAAGAGTAAAGAAGACACCTCTGTTTCCCTTGTGCATCTTTATAAACTGAAAGCACAGCCAAGTGGTGGAACCACACACATGCTGAACTGTGCACGTCCAAAGCAGGCTGGAACCTTTCATGATGGCAAAATAAATTGAGTCAGGGTTGACTCGCTCTCCTTTACTCTCAGCACCCCCTCAGGTTCATGGTGGTCAGTGGTTTCTTAAAAAATTTAGCCCTTGGGCTTCTGTTCTTAGAGGAGACATCTAGCTGTCCCCAGCGTGAAACCAAGAGCTGTTTCTAGTGGATGCTGGGGAAACAGGGATCAAACAGCTCAGGAGTGAAAAGGTAAACAAGGCTCTCTGAATCCACAATTTCAAACAGGCCATAGTGATTTCAAACAGCTTTCTGTGTTGGGAAGTGATTAACTTTTAATTAATTTAATAAGTAAGACAGCCAAAGCTAAAGCTGACACACAACAGAAATGTCTCCGCAAGACAGAGGTGAGGAGGGACCACTCCAGGTGGCACCTTCATTTCTGGAACTGGGTCCTGGCCGAGTTCAAGGTCTCTAAGCACTGCTACAATGAATTGCCCTCTCCATCGTTCCTGTAGTCCTCCTTCTACTGTATTTTTCCATTAGAAAATCATTAAAAAACAGAAGGAGCTATGGAGAAGGAGCATTTTCAGTTTCTCTTCTGAATTCTCCCATGCAACAGTTACTTCCCCGGGATATAACTGGCCAACAAATCAGGATCAAAATATTTTTTTTCCAGGGATTTTTTTTTTTAATGACTAAATTCTCCTAACTACAGAAAATCAGAGAATAGTAGCACCAACACCCATGAAATGATTCTGCTGCTTCAAAGTATGAAAATAAATCAATTTTCCAATTTTGGAGGGCCCAAAATTGTTGCAAAGTATCTATTTCAGCAAAAGTATTAGCTCCCGATGCCATGTTAATTGAAGATTAGGCTACAGAGTTTCTAATTAGACAATGGAATAATTCTAAGGTAGATCATTGGAATGGACAATTTTGTATTGTCAGACCATGAATATCAGCTACAGCTGAAAAGCAAAAAGCATCTACCCAGGAACATGGTCCACCTACAGAGACTTGTGTAGAGAGGGACAAAAAAGAAAAAAAAAGGAAAAATGAGGAAAAATCATGATTGAGCATGTGGATTTTTCATAATGGCAAAACTAAAGTTGTGTTTTAATAGGCTTCAATCAGCAAAATTAAATTACATTAATAGGTTTTTAAAAATGTGTTTTCTGAACATGCATGTGGAAGACTGGTTCTCCTCAAGGCCACACTTCCCAGCTCACAGCAAACTGTCCAGGCATGGGACTAGGGCCCAGAAGAGATTTTTTTTTTTAATGTTTTACTGATATGGTGTTGCACTGGGGATTTCCTTTAAAGAGCAGCAGCTGAAGGCAGCAAAGCAAATTCTTCCCAGCTAACACTTCAAGGAAATGAGAAGTGTCTCAGCCCTTTTTGAAAAGCCTCTTCTGTCGCTGCATAGCATGACCATATCTGCTGAATTCACTCTGCAAAAATCCCCCTCTCGAATGAGGGCTTTGAAACCTTCTCAGAAGATGAAACCTGGCAAATTTCTCTGTAGTGAGAAATTTCTCTCTGTCTGTCAGCATCATGAATTCACAAGGAAAAAAAAATTGCATAGTTTAGCAGAATTTACTTAGGGAAACCTTCATGGTGGGGTTTTCTTCTGAATACTTGTGCAATGATAAAGTCAAAGATCTGGAGATAAACTCCAGTCAAAGATCTGGAGAGGCAGTGGGGACCTCACCAGCCTTTCCCAGCTTGCAGGGCAGGATGCTTTAATGGCACCTGATGCATTCCCATAACACCCACCCTATGCAAACAGCAACAACCTGTTGGGTAAAACACGGCTTGTCCTGGCTTGGGACAGGCAGGTCCTGTCTCCCAAATGGCACATTTGGTTCATGGTCTCGCTGGGACACTCCCCATCCTGTGGGGCTTGGTGGGTGCCTCCACAGCCACCCTCCTTCACAGGATCACAGGATGGTTTGGGTTGGAAGGGACCTTAAAGCCCATCTCATTCCACCTCCTGCCATGGGTAGGGACACCTTCCACTACCCCAGGCTGCTCCAAGCTCCGTTCAACCTGGCCTTGAATGTTTCATGGTCTCGAGTTGCACCAGGGGAGGGTCAGGTCAAACATTCAGAGGAATTTCTTTACAGAGGGGGTGATTTAACACTGGAAGGGGCTGCCCAGGGAGGTGTTGGAGTCCCCATCCCTGGAGGTGTCCAAGCAACGCCTGAATGTGGCACTCAGTCCTCTGGGCTGGGGACAAGGTGGGGATCGGTCTCAGCTTGGACTCCATGGTCTCCGAGGGCTTTTCCAATCCAAGCGATTCTGGGATTCTCTTTCCTGGGACGGGGCATCCACCACCCCCTCTGGGCAATCCTTTTTTCCCTTGGACACAGCAGCACAGGTACGTGCTGTTTCAGCCATGGGGAGTGATCTGTCCATGGGCTACAGGACGAGACGTTGCCCAGTGAGGTCCTGATGTGCCTGGTGGTCATTCCCAGCCCCTGGAGCCCCTTCCCACCAGTCCCACAGGGAACAGCCGGGTCCTGCCTCAGGCCTTCACCATCCTGAGTGAAGAGTGATAAATAATGGGGGATTGGCTAAACTTCTGGCTGATCCCTGCCTGGGTAAGTGCTCCCAGCTCCCCCAGCCACACAGGGAAGCTGTCATCAGCTGACTTGAGCCCCGTTTTCCTCTCTCCTTGGCACACGAGGAGCGGCCCCAGCCATGGCGATGCCTTCAGAGCAGAGCATGCTCAGCACAAATATTGCTGTTATTACTCACAAGCAGTAATTAGAGAGGGCTCTCTCCACCCAGCCACTTTGCAGTGGAGTTGGATGCATCCTTTGCTTTGATGAAGAGCTGCATCAACCCCTCTGGCCCAATCCAAGGAACTCTTTATGCAGGAGACCCCCAGCCCAGGGAGGAGATCATGTCCCTTGAAGCGTACCAGCACAGAGCTCCACTTGGATGTGGGATGAGCTGTATCGCACCATTCCTTGGAGCAGAGCCCTGAGCAGTCATTGCTACCAGCTGTCCCTCTAAGGCAGACCTGGGAAAATTATTTTCTAGCTCCTTTCCATATGAAAAGTCCTAAAAATGCGAACAAGCCAGCAGGTATGGCTGAGACCAGTCACACTTTGATTCTTCAGCAGGAAGCTAAAGGGCTGAGAACATCCTTCTCAACACATAAATTTGATGGGAAATTACTTAGTTCGGTGTTGGTAAGGCTCAGGATAACATCCAGCCTGGCACTGCCGCAGAAGAGAGGTGGACATCATCCTGAGGAACAGCAAATTTGCTTATTTATTAAGTCTCATGCCAAAAATACCAGAGCAGTATTTGCTTGTAGAAATATTTAGTTCAGTCTGGGACTGCCCTTCCTGGAGCTGGTGTGGGATTATTTATCTAGGCAGAAAATTGTAGGGTGTGATCAGGTAGGAAAAGTGTGGTCTGAGCTGGGATCTGCTCCTGTCACCGGTGAAACAACTGGCCTGGCAGAGCAGCCCATGGGGACAGGTGATAAAAGGGTCCTTTTCCCTCCTGCCCCAGAGGAGGATGAAATGTGAGAGCTAAGTTATTGCATCTCCTTGAGAAGCCCCTGAGCAGCTGAAGAGGACACATTTCCACCATGCATGCAAGGGCTTGGGGTCCCGTGGCATGTCCTGTGGTGGGATGGGTGGGACTGGGGGAAAAACACTGATTTCAGGCAAAGGCAAGAGCTGTTAGCAGATCAAAGGCTATGGTAGAGAAAAGTTGTCCTACTCACTGCTCTAACAGGAGTGTGTGAGGGCCACAGACATCTCCTGCCTTCTGGAGACCTGCCTTAGGTAGAGAAGAGCCCACCCAAAAGACCCAAACAGAGGCTGCTGAGTAAATCTGTTTTACAGCCCCTTAAAAACACACAGGGACCAGGACAAACCTCGCCAAATGCCTTCACTCCCTGACAAGGTTTTGGTCAAATTCTATTGGCAAATTGTCTCAAGCAGTCTTCCCAAGAGGAGGGAGGCAGCTCCCACCCCAGAAGTCGCCTGGTTCAGCCAAACACTGCGTGGGTCCCTCTCTCCTTTACCACAAAGCCACTTCTGATCTGGTGTCAGGAGGTTGTCACTCCATTATTTGCCCCTCTTCCCACCCTCCCCATCATTGCTCTGGCACTTTCCCTGTCAGCTGCTGCTGCAGTACCAAAGGTGTGTCAGAACCAGACCCATTTTTCTCCTGCAATGAGCTGGGCAGGTCTGGAGGGTGGCACGACACAGACTGCGGGGACAGGCACCCCCAGGCATCCCCATGCTGGGTGTCCAAGGGGGATGTCTGATGACAGACTACAGGATTGTGGTGGGGGTACCATGGATGGGGCTGCAGCTCCCAGTACCCAGTGACATCTTGTTCCCATAGATAAAACAGGGATCTCGTCATCTTTGTTTCTGGGATGTCTCATGTACACCAGGACAGTAATATAAACCAGCAATATTTCCCAGACCTGGCAATCTCACAGCTGATAATGAGAAACATTTTCTTTAACAGAAGACTTCCAGGCACAGAAACGTTAGGAAGAAATCATATCAATGTTAAAAATGAAGACAAATTACTCCAAACACAGGACAAGGATTGTATAAATCTGTGAATTGGTCCCAGTGGTGGGAAGAGAGAGCCAACAAGCATCTTGTCAGGAGTTCATGCAGAGTTGGGTACCACTGCAGGAAAACCCTGGATAAGCAGTTGGGGCTGGCCTGCCCCTCTGTTTTATCCCAGTGCTGAACAGTGATGGGGTCCCGGGGCCACCCCCCCGGCCAGGCAGCACTGCTGGGGCAGTGGGTACCGGGGAGCAGGAGGTGGAAACCTGCTTCAAAGCAATCCGGGGTAAACACTGCAGCTAAAAATCCTGTAAGCCAATCACTGGAGCTACCAGAGCTTGTGCTCAGATAGGAATTTTGAGATAAGAGTGTGTGCAGAGCCCACAGAGCATTAGGATTGTGTTTCACCCAGCGTGGCTGTGACTCACGCTGCCAGCATGGGTAAGCAATTCCCCCCCTCCATCCTTCCTCTCTTGCTCCATCTGCACTAAGATTGGTGCAGAACTGTAGAAACTGTATTAATAAAGGTCTTTTATGTGGGTTTAATCATCTCTCAGGATCTGCCAGACCACAAACTTAAAACTCTTTATGAATGTGACTCACTCCCAGAGCACACGTTCATTGGTCGACAGACTCTCCTGATTTTGCCGTGTGAAATTCTTTTTCCTATTGGAAGAGAGGGCCTGAGGTGTTACCTGTGCTGCAATTGAAGTTCACTGACTCACAGTAACCCCAGATACTTGTATTACATGATTCGGTACTCATTCATTCATCCCAGAGCAGCCTCACAATAAACACTGACCCCCCTTCAGCAGAAATCACCCTGTGTGCAGATACACTTCCTACTTTTGCGACACAGTTCACAGGGTAAGACTATCTGCAAGACTGAAAGAGAAAGAAAAAAAAGTTATTTTTCTCCTCAAATGTATTAAACATCCAGATTTGCCACGGTGCACTTAAAGAAAAGGATTTGGATGAAAAACCTCAATGTGTTTTGAATCAGTATCAGATCCCTCTTAGGAGCTGGTGTCTGACCTGCAGAGAAAGGCAGTACAGCCAGAGATGAATGAATTTTAGTAACATTTTTAGAGTCAAATATGAGCTTTGTGAGTGATTCATAAAGAAGAAAGTTGATAAGTATGGATGCAGGGTTCAGCACTGGCAATTTAAGCTGAGCTGGGGTTCCTGCGATATTAAACTCATTGAATGTCTGTATTGTACAAAGATCTCTCGAGTTCGTGTTCCCCTGAGCTGCAGATGGATGGGGGATCCCGGGTCAGGCTCGGGGGCTCTGTGCTGCACACATAATCCACGGAGCCAATTAGAGGCTCATGCACATCATCACATATCTCTGCTAGTGCAGAAAAACGGAAAGGAGAGATTTCCTGCTCACAAAGAGCCAGGAAATGTCCAGCTTGGCAGAGGTGTGAAACTCAAACCCTGAACACAGGTGATGGGCTCAGCTGCTAAAGAGGAAACAATTCACAGGGGGGGCATTACAGAGACCTATAGATTTGACCCCCTTAACAAGCATCTGTTTGTCAAGTTCACCAATTCACATGAGCCCGGGGGCACCTCCTTCGTGGGTGTTTATTTGTACATCTGCATTCTCAGCACTGACCAGGCCATCTCCCACCCAGGGCTGCCCCTCAGTAAACCTCCCGGGCTGCCTTTCCAGTGCAACAAAAATCAGCCCCCAAATCTGGACCTGCTCGCTACCCTTACACATTTACACTGGTTAAAGTGCTTTGCTGGGAAAATTCAGAGCAAAGCAGGCACGCAAGATGTAAATGCGTTCTTAAATATCTTCTCCAAGGCACTGGATTCTCTGCAGAGCAGGACATAATAAAAAGCTAACATCACCACAGCTTGTCCTCCCCAGACTGAGCACTGGCTGACACACCAAAGAAAATGCCTTGGATGTCTGTCTGGAACACAGCCACTTGCTGACAGCCTACCATAACATTATATACAGGGCTATCTTACCTTCCAATTACACGTCCCCAGGGTGTTCCCTAAATAAGACTAGGCTGATTATATTCAGCAACTCTCCTTTTATTGAAAGGCACTTATTTCCCCTCTCCCTCCCAATTTATTCCAGACACACTCGAAGGCTGAATAAAAAGCACTGAACTCTGTTGCCCGTTTCAATTTCAAATTCAATTTAAATTTTAAATTTTAATTTTAAAACACAGTTTTTGCTTCACGTGTTTCTCAAAAGCCTTCAGTTTCCTGGTGTATCCTGCTGGTTACTCCAGTTACCAATACATTTTTTCCCAGAGCAAACATCTCTGTGGAGCGTTTTCCTCCATTTTGCACAAGGAAACTGGTACTAGAGGCATGAGAGGAGAGGAAAGTCCTGAGGATGGATGAATGGAGGTCCCTCCTCCATCCACTTGATGTGATAGCACGGAATTCCTATCACGCAGGAAGGGTCACTGATATCACCACTTTTTCTGTATTTGCACAGTACATTTGGCTTCCAGTGAGCCGTGACCACGTCAACACTGGCAAACTCCACTCCAATGTTGACATCTTTTGCAAACACCCGCTTCATTCAACAAACAGCACTAAAATTCACATTAAAATATTTGAGGTGTCAGCAGAGTGAAATAATACGCACATGGATATTTTACCAACGCACTCACGGACTGGAGAAAATCCTTATTTACCACAAATTAGCAGACCTCCTCTGTGAAAAGGCTAAAAAAAGGGCAGCAGCCTGGAATAGAAACAAACACACTTGTTTGGTCACTGAGGTCAGCGCTGCTCTCTCGTCAGGAGCTTTGTCATCCAGCCTTGCAGAAGTGCCCACGGACTGCTGTGATTGCAGCCATCTGTGTGTGGCCAGCGTTGGGCAACGCAGGGACGGACACATCCCTGCACCTCATCCGTCACACCCCCAGAGCCTGGCTCCCCGGCCAGCATCCCCCATTCCTGACCAGTGGGAGATGCTGCCAGCCAGCCCTGTAATCTCTGACTGTCTTTCTGGAGCTGATAGCAGAGGCAAAGAGGTGCAAAGCCAACCTGACAATGGGACCAGGCTCCAGCTGCCGCGCAAGCCTCACAAAACCCCAGCTCCAGTCAGCGATTGCCAGCGCCAACATCTGGATTCACTGGAACCCAAGTCGTGGCTTTGATTTCCTGCAATTCACCTGTGAGATAAAGTGTTCAATCAGCTGCATCAGATACAGGGTAGAAGAACAGACCACTATACTCTCTTTGGAAAACCTGGCACACACAAATATCTTGACTGAGGTCAGGCTTCCCAGGGCTCGAGGCTGCCTGCCCCGTAAGGCCATGGAGATCCCCAAGGCACCGTGCATAGCAGGCTTTCCTAGAAGCTTGCTGCAGCAATTCTATTGTCAGAGCACTTCTTTTTAAACGTGTTTGTAGAAAGCAGAGAGGTATAATCATGGCTGAGCAGGAAAGCACAGGCTGGATGAAATCCAGGGCGAGTGTGCTGTGTTGCGACGTGGTGCCGTGGCTGCTCGCCTGCTCCCGTGAGCTGCAGGGAGATGGTTATGGATGTGCTGCAATGCAGCCACTGGGGTTTGCCTTTTTTCATTTTCTTTTCCTTTTTTTCTTTTCCATGAAGAGCTAATATCTTGGGAAGCCTTCCAAGGCAGCTTGAAAGAGAGATGGACATGCCAAAACATGATGCGCGCTGGACACCGCTCCCCGCTGCAGGCTGCCAACCAGCTTCTCCAGCCAGCTGCTTTAGGAGTTGACAAGTTTTTCCATAGTCCAGGATCAAATTTAGAAGCAGTGATCCAGCTAGCAGCAAGCAGCACAGATGGTTTCTTTGTCAGGAGAGCAGCAGGTAGAGATCTTCCAGCTCAGAGGAAGATCTGTCTGGTCTCAGGTCTCCCTGTTGACTCAGAGCAGGAAGAACCTTAGCAAGCTTTGGTGGGACTCAGGCTGGGACACCCAGACCCACCCCAGGTAGGAGATATCAGATAGGTCCTTTTGCCCTCCTTTTACTTCCCCCACCACCGGCACTCTGTGATCCATGTGTTTATTTGCTCTGCAAGGTGAGGCCAATTCCTGCCCTCTTTGGAAAGCCACCACCTGCTCCAAGAGACCTTGGTGACTGCCCTTTTGCAGTCATTATGTTTGCAATAAAATTCAAGCAAGCCCATAAAACCAGCAGGAAAATCCAGCTCGAGTGTGGGTCCAGCCCCGGAAGAAGCGAGAATTTCACTGGATTTAGCTCAGAGGTGCTCAGATCTCAGCCTGGGCTTTCTGCCAGGCACCAAAAGCTTCCTGCAAACCCAGTCTGGAGACAGAGTTTTGCCATGGCAAATGGGTTGGGAATACCTCTGAAAAGGCTCCACAAACCCCTATGCACTGTAGGGAGGACCCTGCCAGGAGACAGCACTCGGCAGCTATGGGAAGGGGGAATTAAAATGTCAAAGTTCAGGTCTGAGCTCCACCGAAATCTCACCTCAAGCACCTGAGCTCTGTGTGGGGCTGCAGCGTGGGACAACTCCTCTGACCCTCCCAGTGCCTGGGCTGCTCTCCAAGGCTGACAAAGGCAGAAAATCTGCCTCCATCTCTAGCACGGAGCTGTTTCCTCACCTCCAGTGAGGACCAAACCCCACTGTGTGCCTCAGTTTCCCCACCTGCTGCAGCAGCCCAGCAGCACTTACCCAGCAGTGCTTTGAAGTCTCTCACAGTGAAACTCATACCACATGTAAGACCTAAGTACCATTGCAATGTAATTGTAATAATTTCCTTTATTAAATGTGGCTTCTTCTTCTCCACTGAGACCTTTCCCTGCTGGCTTGCAGGAGGTGGAGCACAGCAAGAGGAGCCCTGCTCACACCACTGCTGTTCCAGGCCACGTCACTGGACTCACACCACCCTCCTGCACCATATTTCTTTCGGGAATGCAACACAAAGAGCGTGGGAAGCACGTTGGGACCGGGCCCTGGATGTGCAGCACTCAGACAAATCCCGTCGCGCTCTCTCCTTCTCCCTTGCCTCTGCCTCTTTGTAGTCGTGACCTCTCCCTGGCGAGGCCAATCTTCTCCATGGCATTTCGGGGCTGACCAGGGCACTGAATGGGGAATTAGCCAGAACACAGCCTCCTTTGTTGAAATACTTCTTCTAATATATGTAAATGAGGCAGGTTGCTGTTCCAGCCCCTGCGCCCACCAGCAGGTACCGACCTGCCCCCAGTGGCAGGAGCCAGAGCCTGGCCAAGCCCACGTTCCTGGGTGAAACACAAGCTGCATTCCTCCTTCCCAGCCTTCCCAGCAGAGAAACACGAACACCTCAGGTAAAACCATCCAGCATTCAATATTTCACAGGACAAGAATGCACTTCATCCTCTCTAGGATAGGGTTTTCATGCCATCTCCTCTTGCTGACAGATTACTGCCACTCAGCTGCCTTAGGAGTCTGGGACAGGACACAACACCCCGCGGTGCAAGCTGGCAGTGCCTTCAGACCCCAGCTGATCCTGCTTGTCGTCCTTGCTTTCCTGAGATTCTTCTGTCCTTTACCTCTGCTGTGGAGTCACCCACAGCCCTGGATGACAGTGGGTTGGCAACCTTCACAAGAAGGTGACAGATCATTATCTCGTCATGCTTTGGGGCACTAAACTGATGTTTGGATACCTCCTGGTGTCTGAGCCAGGAGGTAAAATACTCCTTCCAGACACAGACTGCTCCTATCAGGTCCAGGCTGGAGCTTCACAGGCCCAGGAGCAGGAAATTTGGGCCCCCAGTCACGGAACTGTCATTTGAAGGCCAGGACTTGTCTCGTGTTTTGCTACGTGTAGTCAATAAACAGAAAAAAAATCAAGGTTTGGCTGAGGGACACACAAATCTTTCAAGCACACAGGAGGGGAGCTCCAAGACAGACACCAGACCTTCCTGCCACAGTGTTTTAGTGACTGAGAGTTTTCCTGTGGCAGAGTACAGCTGAGTGGGGCCGCCAGAGGAAAGGCAAGGTGGGATTTTGTTCTGCACATCCCCATTTCACTGCACAGCACTGTAGTTTTGCTTTTGGTAGCAAACACCAGGGCTACCAGGCAACAAAGACAGCAAAGAGAAGAAAAAGGAAGAGGAGGAGACAGAGGGGGAGTAGGATCAGAGGTTAAAAGGCACCCAGAGCCTCATACAAAACACTTTGCTTTTGATCTTGTCCTTGATCATAAAGGTCCATCCCACTTTTGCACAGTCACAGGTCATATTATGGCTTGTTTTCTCAACAAAAAGAAATACAACACCAGAAACTGGCAGATATTGGCTCTCACGCACAAACCTGAGCAAGGGTCACATTTTCAAAGAGGTCAGTGTCTATTCTGTCCTCTCTATTCTGTCTCAAGGACACAAGAGAGCCTAGAGGGTCTGGGGTTTGTCTGCAGCTCTGCTTTCTGTGTGGATGTAGATGAGCAGTTTAGGATCCAGCTCCTTCCACCATGCCCCAGGCTGGCAAGATTTTAAGCAAATAGGACAAAGAAGGAGAGATCTCAAGGAACCAGTTTTTCTGCACAGCTTCTGAAGGTTTTATGTTGGGAAGAACAGAGAGAAAAAAAAAGACCCTGTAAGTGTATCCATTCAGAGTAAGAATCAATCTGCAGGTTCATGTCCTGCTAAATATTGGAGAAACACACACATCAGAGACCTATTAAAAGGCCTTGGCCATCAGAGCTCATACTTTCTTCAACACCAAAGTCAATCAACATCAAGACACAAACCCATGGTAAATCAGGCATCCTAGCTGCAATGCTCACTATGGGGTTTTTCCTTCCCATTCTTTTGGACAAGGTACAAGAAATAAAAAGCTCGTTTCCAAACCCCACAAATTTGAAGTGAGCAGCTGTTCACCAGGGAAAGACCCAGAGCTATTTACCAAGCTCATCTAGCAACCTCCTCATGAGGCTCATAGGACGATTCAGGTTGGAATGGGCCTCGGGGGAGGTCTGCAGCCCAAACCTCTGCTCCAAGCAAGGTCAGCTGTGAATTCACACCAGCTTGCTCAGGGCTTGATCCAGCTGAGTCACAGAAGTCTCCAAGGATGGAGACTGTGCAGCATCTCTGGGCAGAGCTTCTCCTGCAGATCCCTAAGTTGTGATGTCAGGGACAAGAAGGTACCGGTCAGTGGCAAGGGAAGCACAGAAATGTCACAGTCAAAGAGCACCAGCTGATTTCCCTCTCGGGGTTCCTCGTCTTACCAACACCTATTAACACCAGGAGGACCAACAGTTTTGGCAAAGTCCAGAGTAAATCCCACATTAACTAACAACACCTCTGCAAAACAAAATTCTCCAGGGAAAGCGCAGAGCACACCCCCTTCGCCTGCAGCTGCATTGGGAAAAATCCACCCATTGCCTACCCACGGTGATCTCAAGCCCTAAATTTAAACGAGGAAATCAGCTGTCATTGGGAAAGAAACCTGGGTATTTTCAGCCGCCAGAGAGGAGGATTCCTGGCATAGCCTGGGGCTGCTCCTCGGCAAGCACAGCGCTCAGCTGCCTTTTGTGGGAATAAACCTCGGGACTGGCCCCGGGGAGGAGCGGAGCACAGGCAGGTTCAGCGGGTGTGAGATGTGATGGGCGCAGGTCGCAGCCCACGCCGAGACCAGCCTCACATCCCGTGACACAAACAAGCCCTGGGAAGTTTTTGGCAAAGCCCAAATGTACCTGAACAGTGGTTATTAGGCCCAGAAAGAGCTAGTCCCTAGCTGCTGCTAGGAAACAGCTGGATGAGTCCATAAATGCAGGTATGTGAGGTGACAGCCCAGCACAGACCGGGGCTGGTCTCAGCTAGCCCAGCTCAGGTATTTTTACACAATATTTCCGACCTTACACACATATTTACATCCTTATCCCCTACTTTCCAGCAAGACTAGGGCCCGTTTCCAACAACTTGATGCACACCTTATGCAGTAGGCTACAGACAGCAGGAATTGAGCAGTTTAGATCCTGATCCAATGTAGAAAAAGCTGTGACCACACTGTTATTGTATCCCTGGCTGTCTCAAAGCACTTTCTGAAACAAGTGGTGAGGTTCAGCTCTGTCCCAACATGGGAGCAAGCCCAGGTGCTAAAATTTTGATAGGATTAGAAAAAGAAGGTGGTTTGGTACAAGCAGCAACTTCGTCCTGCGAAGATAAAAGTGCAACACACAACTGTACTGGTGGGGTGGAATCGGTGCTAATCTTCACTCCTGGTTTATTCACGGCCTCATTTCCCTCTGCCAGAGGCAGGGATGAAGACCCACACATAGTATTATTGTTGTTAATGAGCGAACAGGAAGGAGCCCAGAATGACTCCTAGTTTTTAGAGCGAGTTTCGCGGATTGATGCTCAGAATACCTCCCTATTTTATCTGTGATCTGAACCTGTGACAGCTGGGACATCTTGCTTAGACTTAACTTTCATCTCAGCTCCTGAGCTGTCACTGTCAGAGCACAGGCACATCTCGGTGAGACCACAGCAGGGTAAGCAGCACAGCCCTGCTGCATGTCTTTGTACCGTTTCCCCTGACCGTAACTCTCCGCTCCTCTCCTGCACACGAAAACACGGCCCTGGTGACAGCGACCTCAGCACAAGGCATCTGAATCAGCTCAGCATTTTGCACTTGCTCTGGGCTGTATTGCAAGACCCTTCTTCCTACCAGTGTTAGGGAAGTACCTGGGGTACAGTGTCTGATTCAGGTGTTTTTCTCATGTACCTCAGCAATACACAATTGAATGGTTACCAGTCCCATTTTTGTGTCCAGCATCTCCCAGCTCCTCTCTCCTTCATTGCCTGGGCTGGTGGGGATTCTTCCTCCATGGAATAAGGATTGTGATGCTCAAGGGGGCTCAGTACTGAAATCATAGAATCACAGAATCTTTGAAGAATTTGGGTTGGAAGGGACATCAATGATCATCCAGCTCCACCCCCTGCCATGGGCAGGGACACCTTCCCCTGTCCCAGGCTGCTCCAAGCCCCATCCGGCCTGGCCTTGGACACTGCCAGGGATCCAGGGGCAGCCACAGCTGCTCTGGGCACCCTGTGCCAGGGCCTCCCCACCCTCACAGACAGGAATTCCTTCCCAATATCCCATCCATCCCTGCCCTCTGGCACTGGGAAGCCGTTCCCTGTGTCCTGTCCCTCCAGGCCTTGTCCCCAGTCCCTCTGCAGCTCTCCTGGAGCCCCTTCAGGCCCTGCCAGGGGCTCTGAGCTCTCCCTGGAGCCTTCTCTTGTGCAGGTGAGCACCCCCAGCTGTCCCAGTTTTTTAAATGCAGACTCCACTTCTCCACTTTCCCTCTGTTCAAGACATTTTCCCTCCCTCCCTCCCCTTTACCCATCACTGCCTCTGTCACCGCCAAGAGCTCCTACTCCAGGATGCCACAAGCCCATTAATTTGGCTCCTCGCTCTTAGGTGTAACTCAGCCATCTCTGACCCTTCGTAACCAGTTTTCCTCTGTCCTCCCTCCCAGCCTAAAATCTAATTTCTTGGTAATGCCTCAGACTTCATCACGGTGCCCCCAAGCCCCATTCAAAGCCTCCCAAGGTCTCCCCTTCCCACCAGCCCTGCGCTCCACACTCCTGGAGGCAGAGGAAGCCAAACTGCAGGGACAAGCCCTGGCTGGCAGTGATGCCAGGGAACTCGGAGACTTCCTGCTGGAGCACCTATGGAAAATGAACAGCTTATTTTTTCCTCCATGCGTTCCCATTTATTCATGCTGAACACTCCCAAGTGTTTCCTGTCTCGGCAGAAGCTATGTTTGGTGTATCCAAAATCCTCTTAAAAAAGCCACAAGACAGTCATATCCCATCAGGGTAGCTGCCCCTGGATGTTTTATGGGATCACGGCATCAAACAGGTTATATCTGTACTGTTTTCACCAAAAATAATCCTCCCCACTCTCCAGAAAGGGATTTCAAGGACAATATTTTTTTAAATAATTAAAATAATTATTTAGATAATTGCAGAATTTCTTGAGGACCAATTTTTCTTCTATCAACAGAAACAACCAGATTTCAGAAACTATTTAGAAAACCTTGCCTTGAGTATATGAATCCCAGAACACTCAAGAAGTCACGTCCACCTGTTATCAGAAGCCACACACCTCTATAAGCACTTGTGTATATAGCATTTAAAAAAACCCCAGACTTCCTAGTATTAAATGTAGTATTTATTAGTGCTACTAAGTGCTTTAAAAAATACCTTTTTACATATTTAAGAACTTTAAAATGTCTTTGGGGAAGGTATAATCCATTCTGGAAAGTTTGCTCCACATTTTTAAATGTGCTGATAAAGTCACTGCTGTTGTCCCAAAGGATCTGTCACTTCCCCAAAGGGATGCAGAAAGTATTTCTGCACTAAAAAGGTTGTGGATGCAGCATCATGTCCATACTTAACACACATGAAATGCCTCATTTTTAAAGACTAGAGCTGGATAATTTTGGCAACCTCTTTCTATCACATCTTAATTGTCTTTTGTTCCAACAAAACAGAAATATTGTTGTTTTCTCTTGATTTCTTGAAACAAGGACACTTCATGCATCATTTGGCAGCCCTCTGCAAGCAGTTTGTACTTGAATTTCCAGAAAAACAGCGTGTTATTTACATTGCCAATTGCAACACTTTTTTCTGTGTAAAAGCTCCCTTAGCTTTCACCAATCTTTGCCCTTTTTTTTTCTTTTTTTTTTCCTTTTTCTTTTTTTTTTAATAAACAGACCCTGAAGGCAAGAAGAACACTGCAGAGAAGGAAAATAGCTCCGAAACTCTTAGAGCTGGAGGCCAAATACAAATTCCACACACTCTCTGCTGGCTTAGGCTGATAAATTTGCTGGGATTTCAAGGCTCAGCCCCAAAATTTCATCTTCCCAGAGACAGTGTTGATGCACAAGATACATCTGCCTCTTAATATGCTATTTTTCCAGGGGAATGTGTTGATTACCCCTCAGCTGGTCGAAAATACACTCCTCACTGCTGTCCTGCTGCCCTGTGGACATCCTTAAGGGTTCTCTGAGGCTGGGAAGGAGAACTGGTGAAGGTTAAGGGGTAGAAGGGGGGGTGAGCTGCAGTGATGGAACCACGCTGATGCTCCAGCACCAAAGCCACAGATCCCAAATTGCCACCTGCTCCCACTCACATGCACCCACTCCGGTGTCTGCCACTGCTCCCTTCCCAGCAGGCTGCCTCAACATCCACCCCTTTCCAGTTGCTTTCCAACAGGACCCACAGTTTTAGGGAGGTATTAACCCCGGAAGCCCTCACTAGAGTCTGCCAACATCCATGGTCATTTCTCTTTAAGCAAGCCAGACGTTATTAAATGGGAAACACCACATGAGCTGATATTCCACATTCACAAAATCTTAGAAACAAAATAAGAGCTTGCAGCAAACCAACCCCACTGGAATAATACGTAGAAAAGAAAAAAATAAAATAAAAAGAAAAAATTAAATCCTGGAACGTATAGTTGCAGAAATAAGACACAATAGCAGAAAAAACCTCCAGAATGCTCATTTTTAAGTCTAGAATTTCACGTTTCCAAAAGGCATGGCTCATCCCACATTCCCACCCCTGCAGAGGAGAGAGGAGAAGCTGAAGGCATTTAGCAGACATTTGCATCTATATTCTGCGAGTGGCAGATGCAAAGGAAGAGATTCATTTCCCCTAACATAAGCCATCTAAAAATTAAATGGCTGATAGTCATCTTGGATTCTTTTTAAACCCAGATTAAAATAGCTGCTATGTGCAGGTCTGCCCTGCTCTCTCCCCAGAGATTACAGAAACCACTCAAGTGCCAAACTTAAATAGGGGGCTGAAATTAAATCAGAGGTATCCCACCCTCAGCACAACTCCTGAATGCATGGCCTTGTATCCAAAGCGCACTGGAATCCCTGGAAAAATCACGGCTGTAATCCTGGAAGGGTGTCACAGTCCTCTGCTGCTGCTCAGAGATTCGGAGAGGTCAGGATGACCTGAGGTGCTGTGTCAGCCCCCCAGAGCGCCCTGCCCTGCTGGCTGCCAGCACCCCCAGCACACCCAGCACCCAGCACCCTTCAGGACAGCACACCACTGTCCATTGGCCTGGGTTCCAATGGAAAGGCAGAGGTGGAAGCAGAGAAGGTGCTCGTGCTCCCAACCTCTCTGCTGAGGCTGATTAAGTGGGGTATTTTTACTGTCAGATATCCTGAGCCCTACCAGAGCAGCATCACTCAGAAAGCGTTGGAATGAGCATTTCTGCAGTGCAAAGGCAGGAACTACAGTAAAACCCTCAGAAAGGGTCTAATGGGGGGAAGAAAAAGAAAATACAAAGAGTTTAAACTTGTCTGTGGCCTCCATTTTTCACTGCGCTGCACCAACCGTGCCAGCAAGCTAAAGTGTGCGTGCCCGTGTGCATGCACGGGACCAGAAGGGAGCAGAGCCCGACCGAACCAGCTCCTCCTCCCGAGCAGCACCCCACACGACCCCCGCGCTCGCAGCTGCGTGCCCGAGGCCAGGGGTGTCCCTCGAGCAGCCCCAAAGCCGCGCTGTGGCCGAGTGGGTGCGCACGGGGCGCGCCGGGAGTGGAAGAGCAGCGGGACAAGCCCCCAGCTGCCCAAAAGGCACCACCAGGAGACTCTCAGAGATCCAAGGCAGGGGAAGAAGTAGTCCTGGAAAGAAGCCCCCATTTTCGTTGGTGGAGTCTTGCACTGCAAACCCAACACAAGGCTCGTGATCGAGGGCTTTGCCTTTTATCGGCGCATTTTGAGCACCCAGCTGTCAGGGGAAGGTGCGTGGGGAGCAGAGTGGGAGCACGGAGGGGACCAAGCTCATCTGCTTTTGTTCTTTCTTTTTTTTTTTTTTTTTTTTTTTTTTTTTACGT